>VYZU01089635.1:32963-48260 GCA_013401355.1 Ceyx cyanopectus
GTAATGACCTCATAGTAACACTAACATTTAAAATGACTGTATTCATTTCACTAGAGAAGTGCTCTCATGGTTAAGTTTGTAAAAAATTAATAAGATTATAATAAAATGGCTGAACTGATTAAGCAGCTCAAAGTCATGGATGTAAAGTATGATTTGTGACTCAGTTACAGAATAAACCCTCTCAAAGCTAGGAACATAAGAACCACATTTCCATAACAAATTGTGCTACATATTATCTGTAATATCATGCCTCTTGCTATTTATATCTATGAATCTTTTACTATAACTAGACCATACTGAAAGCAATTTGGAAAAAAAACCTTAATACATGTTTTCATTTAAAAATAAGAGTTATACTTTAAATGGATCTGGTTGCTGTTTAACCACTTCTTGGGCTATTATTTCTCTTTAAAATGTCATAAATTCTGCCCAGTAATATTTAAAATCTTGAGAACAAACAATGTCTGTTTTCTTTTTACTGCTCAGACTGCAGAAAGCAGAGAGAAAAAGGAATAATATACATTTCATATAGATGATTACTACACTTTTTAAAATGATAACTGCATTATTTGGATAAACGATTGCAATAAAAATCAAAATAACATGGTGAGGTGATACTAGCTTCATCAGCTTCACTGGGATTGAAAAGTTTATCATCTCACTTGGAAGGCCTATGACAGAGTTTCTGGAATTGCACAGGGTGTAACAAAACTTCCCTCTGTAAACACACACAAGGTACTGTGTTTTGGTTTGGGTTTGTTTGGTTTTGTCTGGGTTTTTTGTTTGTTTGGTTGGTTGCTTTGGTTTGGTTGCTTTGGTTTTCATGAAAAAAAAGCAGGTTAATAAGTAAGGCTGTGTACATAGTTTAAAATTTTAGTTATCCTGTTGTGTTCTAGTGAGTCACTGGCCCTGTCACCTCCTCAGAGGAGCACCCTGGCTCCTACNTAATATTTCGTGTAAATATATGCCTGTACAAAGCAATCCCTATTCACTTCAGTAGTTCCATTACTTGTAGCCAAGAGTCTATCTTCTACAACATGTTTTTTCAGGCTTACTCAGTTGAATGACTACATAATCTTTTTTCCCCAAAAATAAAGTAGTATTGCTATAGTTTATTTTACAAGTGAAATAAAAATTGAGCCAAAACTTTAAACAATTGTTTGATAGTTTTATTTTCTCCTCCATCTGTTTGTTGCAAGCATAAGAACATGGATACATGACATTCTCTTTGTTTTTTGATATTATATTTAAGACCACCTTCTGGCATTTATGGAGGATGGATGCTGAGAAAGTTTAAACAATAAAATAAATGATATATTACAGATGAAGGGAAGGTATGCTCATGAATGATTATCACTAACAAATTCATTGTCTTTCTAGTGTGCATGTCATTATCAAAGAGATGAGACAAACATTAAATAAATCAATCATATTCTGTAGGATTTCTAGTGTACATACTCTTATTTTAATTTTCAATCTGATGAGGTGTTAAAATGGAAGCAAATGACACCAGAACTGCAATTACTACAGAGCTGAGATTAGTGTTGCAAATGTGTTGTTCTTTTAGAGATGCCAGTGCTACAATAATGTTCACATGAGTTGATGGATGGCTCACCTCAATGAAAGTTTGCTTATCAAAAACAAACACTGCTGATTAGCCAAGACAGCTACTTCTCAACACTGTTCCAGCTTATGAAAATAAAGAGAATATGATTTTGTACAAAATCTATTTGCAAAACGAAAGATGAGTTCTTAAAGAGCTAAAGGTAGTCTTTCCTATTAAACATAATGTTGGGAATTCACCTTCTAATAAGGTCTTTTTTTGCTATACTATGTACAGTATGAGATTTCAGCAGAGAAAATGACAACCAGTTCAAGTCCTGAATGGGAAGATATATAATGAAGGATTTCACAAACTCCTGACTGCAACTTTAGCAGAAATTCAGTGTGGAGGAATGCATTACTAGATGATATGGAATAGTAGTCAAGAATTACCCCAGCATTCAGGTACATGTACAAATGGTGGAGTCTTCCATGAACAGCAGTGTGAAGTAGAGAAGTATCAAATCATATTTCATTATCCCACTTTTCTAGAGAGAGGAAGTTAATGTGGTTGTGCTATTGATTCATCTGTTCCATCACAAAGATGAACAACAAGTCATTTACAAATTTTAAGGAAATTTAAGTGTCTCAAAGCTATGAAGTTATTTACAGATTTTTCTAAGTGTCCTGGTTTGAGTTAGAAACTGTTGTGGTTTTCTTTTCCAATCCATAAGTCTCCCTCCCTTATTCCCCTTCTCTTCCCTTTTGGAAATGGAGAGGGGTTAATAGAGAGCATCTCTTATAGGTCTAGTGGCTGAACCAATCCTAACCCTTGACAGAAAGTCAGTAAGTGGACAGAGATCCAAATCAATACACCTACCTGTAGAAAAGCAATTATACCTGAGCTCCCTACTCATTTCAGAGGCAGCAGTCATGTGATGAAGCAGAACAAGAAAACTTGTCAACCTACCAGCCAGTGTAAAGCTTCCAGACGACCACTCTGTGTCACACTCATAATATAGCTGTGGATCTAGGAATAAGAGAGAACAGGAGTGTGTTAGCTGCTAAGGGTGCCACAACTTTTTGTAAGTTCTACACTTAGAGTTTAAAAAAAAGGATCACATACAATCAAATTTTCAAAAATCTACATGTAGAGTTAAATACCATGTTTACAGAAACTTGGGGACCCTCCAAATTCTAAGACGTTACCTCTATTGCCAGATAGAGTAGTTAAGAACATTAAATACTCTTTTCTGAAACCAGTTTTGGGCAGCCTAACTAGAACATTTGTGTAATTGGTTGCTTTGTAGACTAGAACTGTACTTTAACATTCCTACATTTTCAAAAGTGTTATGTTTTGGACTGTTTTGTTTGTTTTTCTGGCAAACTAGGTGACCTTTGGAGGTCCCTTCCAGCCCTAACCATTCTCAGATTCGAAGTGCCATTTGAAACACACTACTCCATCTCATCAGTATTCACCACCTGGAAGTCTTTGTGCCCAGACCTCACCCTGGGATGAGTTTCTGATTCCCTACAGCTGAAAGTCTGCCTGGCCACCTCACTGGAAGATCCCTCTTTGGTGGCTTCAATTAAGATGGGCTGACTCTCACCAGCTGGACTAGGGAGGTAATCATCCCCCTGCACTTGGTGAGCTCACACCCTGAGTTCAACTTTGGGCCCCTCAATACAAGGACAGGTGAGTCCAGAGAAAGGCAATTAAAGTGGTTAATTACCTGGGGCACAATGAGGAGCAGCTGAGGGAACTGGGGTTATTTAGTCTGAAAAACAGAAGAGACTGAGGGAGACCTTATTACTCTCTGCAGCTGCCTGCAAAGAGGTTGTGGAGAGGTCAGGATTGGTCTCTTCTCAGGAGTAACATGCAATAGTACAAGAGGAAATTATAATTCTATGATACTGTAGTAAAGCAGTTAAGCACATGTGTATTCATTTTTTTCTAGCTCCTAGTTTTTCCTAGGACTGGTGGGAACAGAACCTTTGGCCCCTCCATGAGTACACATAATTAAATTGTACCTTTCATCCCTCTCATACAAGTTTTCCACAGATGGTGGCACATTGGAATGTCCTTCTAAGAAAAATCTGTGCTTTCTTACCTCCCATAACCAGTATTTTGGGTTTTCTCCCCATCTTTTGCAGCTTTCTACAATGACATTGGTTCCATGATTGCCAGCTAACTGCAGCTTTTTTAGCCATGCCCGTGCATCTGCACTATGCATATTGTCAAGAAACCTACAGACCTTGACAATTTCCATGACAGTTTCCACTACAAGGAAATGTAACATACTATATTTACAAACATGTCAAGCTAATGCATCTCACAGGACACAGCTGAGGTCTTTTTGTTCTCTTGGTGGAGTTCAGACAAACTCCTGTAATCCTGGAGGATGTGGTGATCAGGTCCTGCTGACTCACTGTGTTTACACATACCTAAAGCTGGATATAAAGAGTGGCAACCCAGATGAATTCCCAAACTGGGGGTTACAGAAGAGCCAGGATGAATGTTATTCTGAGACGAGGGGATATTTTTTTGGCAAAAATGGAACTTTGTAATGACAGTCACTGCAAAGCCAGGACATAGTTTTGAACAGGAAGGGATTATCTCCAGCATGTGTAGAACAAACACATGCAACTTTATTCAAACAACTCTTTGAGTCATTTGAGCCTGCTCAAAACATTGCAGGTATTTCTGTTCTCTGCTAGAAAGGCTTAAAAAAAAATATTCATTGAGGTATCACTAAAAGCAAGGGACTGCTGTTCAGTGGACATCTCTGTAAGTAACAGCACCAGCAGGAATCAGGAGTGTTAATTATTGCCAAGAAGGCTGGAAAAACATCCCTGTCTGACCAAGCAGCACAGGAGCTCTCAGGGTTTCCCACACCCATCCCCACAGCTCAGGAGCGCCTGCATGACCCCTGACGCCCTACTAGAGTCTAACAACTCGCTAAGATTGAAGTGAAAACAAACAAACAAACTAACCAAAGCAAAGCACCGGCAAGATCCCTACCCTTTCCTCGCACACCAGCGTGTGACCAGTGCGTGTGGGAGGGCACGGCCAACGCCACAAAGGATGGGAAGCGGTGGAGAAACCCACTAGGGTCACGGCTGGGAGCTTCACAAGCAGTGTCCGGGGGGAGGCAACGAGGGCCCCCCCCCGCCACACAGGCCTGCGGCTGGGGCCGCCGAGCCGCGGATCCCCGGGCGACCAACGGGTCCCTGGCCTCGGGAGGCGGCGGGGCGAGGCGGGACCTCCGTGAAGCCGACCACCCTGGCGCTTCACGGCTGAGGACTGGCCCACGGCGTCGGGCGGCGCCCCGGCGAGAAGCGGCGCCCCGGGGGGGGAAGCGGCGGCTCCTCCTCAGCGCGGCCCCCGCACACCTGCTCACCTGTCTGCCGGCCTGGGGGGGCCCCGGCCCGGCCACTCCCCTCAGCGGGCTCGGCGCAGGCGCTTTAGCGGCTACCGCAGGCAGGGGGCGGCAACATGGCGGCGTGAGCGGCGGCGGCTTCGGCTCCACAACAACAGCGGCGGCGGCGATCGCTTGCGCCGCCCTCGGCTTCCCCGAGCCGCTCGCCCCCGCCGGGCCGGGCCGCGTTCGGCGGCGCCCCGCTCCTCCTGTTCCCCCCCTACCCCGCGGGGAAAGCGGCCTCGGCCGGGCAAGCCTTCGCCTAACGGGGCATCGGCGCCCATAATAATCCCTCATTATAGCGGAGCGGCTCCTGGGACGGTGCCTGCGCCTCGGGCCGGCTCCCTGCGGCCCCGCCGCCCGCGACTGCGGTGGATGCGCGGCTCGGCCCGACCGGGCAGGGAGGGAGGAGGAGGCGGAGGCGGCAGGTGCCGGGAACAGCGGGGGGTAAATGGCGAGCGAGAAGCCGGTGTCGGGGCCGGAGCCGCAGCCCGCGGGACTCATCTCCGTCGGGGCCGGCGGAGGCGGCGGCGGCAGCAGCGGCAGCGGCGGCAGCAGCAGCGTCGCGGTGATGGGGGAGCTGAGGGCGTCGGGCTCCGGGTCTGTCGTGCTCCCCGCGGGGATGATTAACCCGTCGGTGCCGATCCGCAATATCCGGATGAAATTCGCCGTCCTCATCGGACTCATCCAGGTCGGGGAGGTCAGCAACCGGGACATCGTGGAGACGGTGCTGAACCTGGTAAGAGGCCGGGCACCCCGCCCCGGTGACGCCCCTGGGCACCGGGCATCGCACCCCTGGGCATCGCTCCGCGTCCCCCACCTCCTCCCCAGGCTGCTCCCTGCTCTGCCCCTGTGCAACCCGAAAGGGACCTTCATTTTCCCTGCCCCACTGTCCCTTCTCCCAGCATCTTTCCTTCCCGAGCTCCTCTCGTTGAGACCACGACCTGCCCATCTCCTCGTGGTGCGTGTGGCAGAAGCCCCCCGAGAGCATCCTCAACTCCACGCAGGACCCTGCCTAGTACAGACAGGCCACTCATCCCCTTCCAGCGCCTGCGGCCGCCTCCTTCAGGAGCGGAGTGTGTGCATTGCACAGTGCTAAAAAATAAGGAGATTGGGTAATTCGGAGTTTTGGGCTCTGGAGGCTGCCCTGTAATCTGGTGGTTTGGTGGAAGGAGTGTACATAGTGGCTGGTTTTAATTGAAAAGCATGGGGAAGGAGGAAAAAAAGCAGCCTGAGCTGGTGTCTTTTCTTAGTGACTGAACATGTGGAAGGTTTAACCCTGTTAGCTCGGAGCTAGAGCAGTGTTTTGTGTAGGGGAAGGCAGAGGAGAGAGGTTTTTGTAAGGATTTAGCATCTCTACACTTTAGCATCTGCAATTAAGAGTTAGTTGTATTGCAGTATTATATTGGCTTGCTTATGTCTTCCTAATCTCCCGTGCTGGCAAGGCACCTTCTTGTTTGCAAAGTGCCTGTGGCTGGTTGTGTTTGAGGTTTGTGCGTCGAAAAAAATGCTGTGATCCGCTGGTAAATAGCTTGTAACGAGGAGAAGATGCTAAAATGTAGCTCCTTAGTCATCTGCTCACTTCATGGAGTGAAAGAGTTACTGGAGGACTGAATGACTTAATGTTTTTGCGCTACCTACACCAAAGCCTGAGGAACCTACAGAAGCCAAACGAGTGGATCTAAAAATGAATCACTTTCAATTATGTGCAATTTCGTGCTGCTCCTGAATGCAAGATTTGCTGCAGCAAAGCTTTTTGAAGCAGTTTGGTCAATGAAACAGCCTCATTTCATTTTTATTTTTTTTTGCATATAAAATAGGATAGAAAAATTGCTGCTCAAAACTGAATGGCGATTCATTGAAACTGCCTTTGTTTCAAATGAATTTAATGCTTCTAACCTCCACTGGTTTTCTACAAAGTCATGTAAAGGATCTGTTTTGTTTCAAACACTTTAAAAGCGTGTATTCTTCTGTTTGACAGTTATTTGCATTTGACCTAGCACAGGCTGAATGGGAAAGCTGCAGCACTGAGAAATAGACATGGTTTGGGCAGATCATCTAAATATTTACGGTTTAGCTGAACACACTGGGTTAAAGACCTGGTAGTTTTGTAAATATGTTTAAACAGTAGTCTGGTCTATTTCCCTCTCCTCTCTGCAAGGTGTTTGACGTCACTTTCACTGAAACGTGATTTGTAAATTTGTTTCTTTATTTTTCTTTTGTTTTTACACAAGTGTGCTCCGAGTCATTGTAACTTTATTGGATTATTACCCATGCCTTTAAAAGTAGCACTCGAAAGAAGGGAATGGCATACAGTCATTTCATTATCTGGCTTTGTATAGATCATGTCAGATGCAAACATTTTTAATCCTTTCCTGTTTTCCTTTCTTCTTTCATCCTTCTTACCGATGTTTAAGCTTATTTTAATTCTGACTGCTAATTCACCAGCAACTGGACTAACATTGGCTTCCCTTTGCAGGGGGAGGAGGAAGATTAAAATGTGTTTTGGTGTCTGTGTGGAGGACACACGGTGCTTGTGTGTGAGATCCACTTACTAATTAGTTCCTATTGCTGAAAACTATGCTGGTATTTCAGAAGAAATGCGAGGGTGTTTACCAGTGCTCTCAGCTCTGGGAGATGTGGATGTGAACCTGCTTGTGAGGCTGCAGCAGCAGCATTGCATCCTGGAGCAGTCATCACTTACCAGATGGGCCGGAGTGGACAACAGTCACTATTCCCACAGCACACAGGGGTTGTGTTGGGGCTGCTGCTCTTTCTTCTCAGAAAGCTCACCTCTGTGCATTTGTAACTCACATGGGGAACAGAGTGTGGCAGATACCCAGTAAAGCTGATGGCATTTACCCAAACTGCTGAGCGTGAGCTGGGGCACTATTCAGGGTTTTCATAGCAACTTTAAATAAAAGGCAGCTTTGTAGTTTAGAAGAATTATTGAGTGGGTGGGTGAGGGTGGAGAGAAGTTGATTTGTTTGGTGGTTTGTATTTTTTTTCCTGTGGGGTGTGTTTGTGGTTTGGTTTTTTTTCCAGCTTTTACTATTTCTGGTTGGCTTTTTATGCAAGTGTGAATAATGAGTAGATAGTGCTTAAAGAGCTGACCTCACTTTGATGTGGCATTTGGTACATTCAGTGTCTGAGAGAAATACAACTATATTTATATCTAGAAACTGTTAGCTAATAGCTTTTTAGTATTAGAATTCTGCATGCCTTGGACCTTTCTTACTAGAATCCAAAGTTAAAGATTCAGAGACAGCTTTTTTTACTTATCTGAGATCTCAGATAAGAAAAATTGACTCTTCTATGTAAAGCTCAAATAAGTCTATTCATACTTATTGCATCTGAGTGGAAACAGCAGCAAATGTCTGAGACAAAACTTTGGTTTGGTTTGCCCTTGTGATGCAGATGATTGAGTTTTTTCCTGTTAAGCTTTCCTTTTAATGTTTCTCATGGACAGATTTTACCTTTAACTGTTTGTTTTTGTGGCACCATGCTGTGGTCTCTGTGAAGGTGTCAGACTTGCTTCAGGTGGTGCCTTCTCATGTTGGCCACAGTGATTTACTGCATCTGTGAGGTCATTAAGTGCTTTTTATGAAAATCTTTTTCCACGTTGCCACGTTTTAACAGTTGACTTTCAGCTCAAGAGTATTTTGTTAACAGAAGATAAGAGCCTATGAGCTGAAGGCTTTTGCAGAATGATTTTCTAGAATACTATGTTATTTTTATGTACAAGGGAGGAACTGGAAGGGAACTGCTCATTGCACCTCGTGCATTCTTCTGTGATGGTGCTTACTTGGGATTTGCTCTGAGTTAATCTGAATTCCCAGGTTCTGCACTCTCTTCAAGATGTTCAGTGACCCTTGTGTAGTAGAAAGCACCAACCTGGAAAAAGTTTTCCTTGCAAACATTATTGTGCTCTGATTGCTCTTGGGAGTGCTTGACACTTAGTTTTCTTAGGGTACTGTCAAGGCTGGTGTTGCTGTGATAGATGTGCCTGTTGTTCTTCTCCACAGCTCCTTTGCTTTCTGGTGCCCTTTTGTACTTAAGTGATGTTAGAATGATGTTTAAAATAATACCATATTTGCTGAAGCACATGGTATGAAGGTTCCTACCTTGGGGAAACCTTGAGGTAGGTCAGCCTGTCCACCTGTCTTCTTCTACAGCAGGTGTATTTCCATTTCACTCATTCCCTACTACAAGTAATATCAATTATTACCTAGCTTTCCACATTTGGCTTTAGTTTTTTTCACTCTAGACTAGGTCTCAGATGGCCTTTCTTGATTTGACTGACTGGAATCCTTAATGATCTGCTTCTCCAGTATTTCAGTAGTTTGGGGGATTTTTCCTTCTGTGTGTTTGGAACTGTCACCTGTCTGTCCTGCTTTCACCAAGCAGCACTGAGTTGTATTGTTTCTTAGCTTTTGGAAAGCTTTCTGTTCCAGTTGGAATTCCCTAGACTTTTTAATTTTGAGTTTTGTAGTGCTGTTTCTGTGCAAAATGAGAAGGTGATTAGGAAGGTGATAGTAAAGGGCTGTGTGATAGTAAAGGTGATAGTAAAGGTGCTCACATGTGCTGCTCGTTTGCCTCTCCATCTTCAACAGGTGATGTGACTCAACTCAGAGCAGATCTCCATCTGACACAGCTGTAGCTGACCAACCTGCTCCTGCTGCAGACATGGTTTGTCAGCCTGGAGGCTGCTTAGAAAAAGTAGGTTGAACACCAGGCATAGTTCACAGAGTCTCCTGCAGCTCTTGTTGACTACAGCCCACGCTTTTTCCTGGCTCTTCCAGCCTACTTCAGTGTTAGTCACCCCATCNTTCATTTTCCTGTGTCTCCCCTCATACTTTTTTAATATATGAGTCACTGTCTATATTTCATCTTCTATTTCAGCCTTTAAAAAACAAAACCAAAATAATTAACAAAAAAACCCAACCCACCATTGAAAGCCAGCACACTAAAACTGTATCATCATCTCTGAATTTCTCCTGAACTGTTTGTTTCCCTTTTGCTTTTAGTCAAAATGGACTGAAATCTGTGATTGGGTTAGTACCAAAAGTGAGATTTGTATGTAGTGATAAATACTGTGCACGGTATTATTATTATTAAATTAACAGCTGTGTTAATTTAATAATCTATCCAAGTTATTTTAAATAGATTTATTCATCTTACCTGTGCACTGGTGTTTCTGTTGTAGCCTGTCTCAGTGCCTCTGCCATTTCAAATCAACTTGTGTTGCTCTCCCATTACTGCATCACCTGTGGTACTTCACACAGATTATCAGATTAACTGCAGCTGCCTCAGCAGTTGGTACCTCCCATGTGCCTGGTGGCCAGAGGGTCAGTGCAGCAGNAGTTGTATTGTTTCTTAGCTTTTGGAAAGCTTTCTGTTCCAGTTGGAATTCCCTAGACTTTTTAATTTTGAGTTTTGTAGTGCTGTTTCTGTGCAAAATGAGAAGGTGATTAGGAAGGTGATAGTAAAGGGCTGTGTGATAGTAAAGGTGATAGTAAAGGTGCTCACATGTGCTGCTCGTTTGCCTCTCCATCTTCAACAGGTGATGTGACTCAACTCAGAGCAGATCTCCATCTGACACAGCTGTAGCTGACCAACCTGCTCCTGCTGCAGACATGGTTTGTCAGCCTGGAGGCTGCTTAGAAAAAGTAGGTTGAACACCAGGCATAGTTCACAGAGTCTCCTGCAGCTCTTGTTGACTACAGCCCACGCTTTTTCCTGGCTCTTCCAGCCTACTTCAGTGTTAGTCACCCCATCACAAGAGGTGTTGGGGGTTTTTTTTAGTGCTCTGTCACATTGTGTGCTTTCAGGAGTGGCATTTGCAGCTTCAAATGGGTTGGATGAAGTGAGAGATCCTCCTCACCCTGCAGGCTTTGCATTGGGACGTAAGGAAAAGTGGACAAGGAGACATATGTAAGAAAGATTTTAATTCTTTTTGTTTGGTACTTCTTCAAATATTAGTTGAAGGTCATCTTAAGCTACTGCTGGCTTTAGATATTTGAATGCTGTGATTTCATTTAGAGTTTTGGTTGCTGTGCCATCCTGTGACACAGTTCTGTTCTTGGGTGGGGAGGAGGAATAACTTCACTGGGTGCTGTTGTACTTTAAAAGTATGTGCCTTGTGATTGTGGCTTTTGCAGCCTTGACAATCCATTTTCTTGGTGGAAGCCTTCCTGGTTTTGTAATAATTCTCTGCTGATAGGCAGTATTAGTGGAAAAAAAGCCACTTTGGGTTATTTTTGAAGTAGTTTCAGTTATATGGCTTTGAGGTTTTGTTGTGTGGGTTCTGTTTTGGGTAATGCTTCCCTGGAGGTGGCAGTCCTTGTCCCAGTCACTGCCTGTCCCACTTGGCCCTTTTTATCCTGTTCATGTTCTCTTCACACTGTGTCTGGATGGTACCAAGAAGCTCCCAGAACCACATGAAGACAGTGAGAAATTCCAATAGCATTCCCTGAGCAGCTGCTTTACTGTATCTGTTATTATCTGATAATTTAATGAAAAACTTACCTTTTGGTTACAGAAAATCTTGGAATGACTGAATGTTCACTTAATTCAGTATAAATGATTGCTTTTGGCCTTTTTATCTGATCTTTGCCAGCAGGTGTTTATGGGTGGGAAGTTTTTTCACTCCTTGTATCAGTCATAAAGCACTAGTGATATCTCAGCAGGTAGCTTGAAATGTGCTGTGCTTCTGCTATGATGGTTTGAGCTCAAATCTGCCCCAGTGAGTGTATCATGGAGCATTCCTTCCTGCTTCACTCTCAACACCTATTTTCTTCTTAGCTTTACCTGTCTTCACAGGATTCAGTTAGTGGCTTATAAGGGAGGTGAACACCTAAAGGCTTTTGGGCTATTTTTGTCCCACCAAAGTAATGAAGTTCTTAGATTGGTATGAATAAACCACCTCCAGTCCATGGCCTTTCCCCCTCTTCTCACCTGAGACTCTGTGTGTGTTTTAGCCCTTTGCATCAAGCAGAGTGCCAGCACCTTTCTCCACCGAGATGCTATTTTTACAACATGGTGACCCCATTCCCCATTTAAACCCTGTGTTTTACAAGGCTTTAGCAGTTAGCTGTACTCACTCACACACTAATCCACCTTTTCCCTCCCCTTGGCTGGCAGGTGAGCACTTGCAGGGGTAGCAGTCAAGGGCCATGGCTCATTCCATTTGAGACTGATGCCTGGGAGGCTGTGGTGCAGTTTTTTCTTTCATTTTCCTGTGTCTCCCCTCATACTTTTTTAATATATGAGTCACTGTCTATATTTCATCTTCTATTTCAGCCTTTAAAAAACAAAACCAAAATAATTAACAAAAAAACCCAACCCACCATTGAAAGCCAGCACACTAAAACTGTATCATCATCTCTGAATTTCTCCTGAACTGTTTGTTTCCCTTTTGCTTTTAGTCAAAATGGACTGAAATCTGTGATTGGGTTAGTACCAAAAGTGAGATTTGTATGTAGTGATAAATACTGTGCACGGTATTATTATTATTAAATTAACAGCTGTGTTAATTTAATAATCTATCCAAGTTATTTTAAATAGATTTATTCATCTTACCTGTGCACTGGTGTTTCTGTTGTAGCCTGTCTCAGTGCCTCTGCCATTTCAAATCAGCTTGTGTTGCTCTCCCATTACTGCATCACCTGTGGTACTTCACACAGATTATCAGATTAACTGCAGCTGCCTCAGCAGTTGGTACCTCCCATGTGCCTGGTGGCCAGAGGGTCAGTGCAGCAGTGTGTGTTTATATTGATGCTGTTCCAGTTAGCTTGTGATGGTTTTTGATTCTTACCAGAAATATTTAGGGAAATATTTGTGTGATTTGCATAGACCCCTTAAGCTTTCTTTAATTCTGAATCAAATTTAGAACTTGCTTTTATAATCAGAGTCAACAGAGCTTTGGAAACATTAGTTTTGAATTTGATGATCTACCTCCCACTTGTGTTTTACAGAGCTTGGGTTTGAATGTGCTGTGGAGGTCACAGTGTTGAATATATGTTATGCAGCATAAAGATAATTAAAGATAAAAAAAAGATTATTTGTAGAGAGTCACATACTGCTTCCTTAATGACAGAAATACCTGTTTCAACTACAGGATTGTGTTGCATTTCAGCTATTTTGAACTGCAATTTCATAAGTTTAGGAAGACTGTTAATTATATTAATCTCTAAAAGAAAGATTATCTGTTATTTCCAGTAGAGAAACACTTCAGTTTTTGATCAACCTCCTGACTCTCTGCAAAAATTAGCATTCTGTTAGTTTTTGTGGATTAGAGTTTGTTCTGCTGTTGAAGTACATGGGAAAATATAATCCTCAGTGAATAAGTTAGTAGTTTTGGTGTTACTGAGAGTTATGGCAGCGGTGTGATAAATTTATATTAATGCCACCCTATCACTCAGCTTTCATTTAAAATGGAGTTGCATCAGAGAAATTGTTCCAACATCACAGTTCACTGAAAGCCTGCAGAAATGTGAATACAGATGATGCTGTTCAGCAGCTTACAAATGCTTCTATGTTTGGAAAGTGATGCTTCTTTCACTGCCCTTTTGTTTGCAGTTGGAAGCTTTTCTGAACTTCTCAGAATAGGTATTAGCTTTGGAATTAGATGAAAGTGACACAAGGGCAAGACGTTGACTTTAAAGTGAAATTGTTATTCACATCATGCATTTTGCCACCTGATGACTTTTTGTCTTTTTTTTTTCCTCATCAAAATCATGTTGATGATGCCTCTCCATTCTTTTATTTCAGAAATTTTGTTTCAGTATTATTTCAGAAATTATTTGTTTCAGTATGTAGTATTTCAGAAATTATTTGTTTCAGTATGTAGTATTTCAGAAATTATTTGTTTCAGTATGTAGTATTTCAGAAATTATTTGTTTCAGTATGTAGTATTTCAGAAATTATTTGTTTCAGTATGTAGTATTTCAGAAATTATTTGTTTCAGTATTTCAGAAATGTCAGGAGATTTGTGGAGCAGTTGAGGATGAAGGGGACCTCTGGAGGTCCCTAGGGAAAAATCCACGTTCAACTCAGGCTTAGCTACAGCAGGTTGCTCAGGGCCTTGTCTGGCTGGGTTTGGATATTTGCAAATATCCAAAGGTCTGAGGTGTTTGCCATGGCTGTTGCTACTCACCCAGTCACTGGGTGCCTCTGAGAAGAGTCTGGTTGCCTTGTCTCTGCTCCCTGCCCATCCTCCCTCAAAAAAAACCCCACTTGCATTTATAGGATCTCTTCAAACATTTTCTTCTCAAAGCTAACCAATCCCAGCCCTCTTCAGCCTTTCCTTGTGTGTCAGATGGTACAATCCCTTAATTGTTGACACATTTAGATCTTCCTTCTCCCCGTGTAGATAATAGTGCTCCTTTTCAAAAGACTGAGAGGTGGAGTCTGGAAGCCTTTTAATGATAACAGCCCTTTTCCTCATCTCACAGTAGGAGCTGCAATCTCTACCACAAATAATCCAGTCGGTGTTGCTGTGCCTAAGCCAGCAAAGGACAATTTGCACCCCATGCAGTCAAGAAAGCAAGCAGACCTCTCTGAGCCACAGTTTGCTTTTCATCTGTCCTGCCTGCTTGTTCATAGATAGCCTTGGATGAGATACGAGCCTGAGACCACCAGTTCTGCAAGTCACAGCTACACTTGTAGGTGAGCTTCATTGGGTTTCAGAAAGGCAAAATGTAAATACACTTAATATTCTGCTGGAAATGTATGGAGTTAGTATGACTGGCTTAATGAGGAGTGAATAAAACCTTGTGGTTCTTAATATATACTAGAAATACAGTCTACTAATGAGCATCACGTGGAATTAAACTACAGGGGCTGTTCACATTGTCCTCAGAGTTACAGGTGCTTGATAAGAGAAAAACAAAAGTAATATTCTGCATAATGCCAAAGCTGTTGAAATTATACAGAGTTTGTTGAAAAGAATAAGTTCATGACTTCATATATAGTCTCACATTTATAGATGAAATGTTCAATAGTACATATGTGCATAAATGTTCAATAACACTTCAAATGTGTACAACTGTATGCAACTTAGAAACTGTCATATATTAAGATGTTTGTGTACATTTTTTTTATAATTCATGTTTTGTAGAAAAAATAATTCCTTTGCTAATAACTATTAGAATGAATAATAAAAAAAACATTCCAATAACTTAGACTGCACAATAAAACACATTGTGACTGGAGTAATGTGCAGGTTTACTCAGAGGGAGTCAGTTTTTGAGAGTTGATACACTATGGCATTTGACATTTTAAAAGTAATCCTCACTAAATAGGAGTTGATAGTCTTTGAGAAGTTGATAGTAAA
>VYZU01089636.1:11910-24620 GCA_013401355.1 Ceyx cyanopectus
TTTTTTTTTTCCTGGTAGCTTGAAGTAAAAATTACCTAAATATATTGTACTGTCAGATTGCTTCCTTCATATTTTGCTAAGCAAATTAATTTCAATTTTATCTGCTTAAGAATGTTATCTAAAGATAATGGAGCAGAGGGATAGAGTTGGTCAGAGTACAGATTGCTAGAAATTTGTTTAGTTGTGGCAATGAAACTTTTGGACTGATCGAACAGTGTATTAGTGGAATTTAATCCTTATAATTGTTGTGCATACCAAAATGCAGCTGTCTTGGAGAAATATCTCATTCATTTAAAAATAAGTTTGGTTTTGTGTTTTGTTTTGTTTGGGATTTTTTTCATATTGTTCCCTAATTGCAAATTTTTATATAGTCTATTTTCACTTATAATTAGTGTGTTTATTTGTAATCTTACTCTTTTAATTCCAGATTTTCTTTTTTGTTTCTGTGTTACCTATGGTTGGATGTCTGCTACTGTTTTGTTTTTTAACCTTTATTGAAACATATTTCTGCAGCTAAGTAGGTGTTTCAAAAGATCTAAGAAAAAAGTAGTAAAAATTTTCATTTTTGTATTAACTTGAGCTATGTTGTATCTGCTGAGAAGTGTGAGGTTAAAGCAGAAGAATACAGCAGATATTTTTTCCAGACTTAAAAAAAAATAAGTTGTATTTTGCCTTAGATTATTTTCAGAAATATTATAAGAAAGATGTAGAATATCATATGATGTTTTTCGTACATAAAAAAAACAAAACCTTTAATGCTACTTAGAGGTTCTGACCATGGGAGCTAAGAACTACTGGCCCACAGGGAGATGAAATCATGTGTCACCATAAGGTTAATTGTCATATTTTCAGACCATGAAGTTTAGATTTCTATTGTGAAAAATAACTTTTCTTTGGCTGTCAATTCAGTGACCACAGCATGTGAACTAAACTCTCTGATCCCTCATTTATTTTTCATGTTCCTCTCCAAGGGCATATAGTACCCTGAGATCAAAATTTGTTTTACCAGATACACTGGTTCTCTATGTTATGGCTAGATTTAGATCAAAATTGTGGCTTATAAGTCATATGCTTCAGAAATAGAAATAATAAATACTATTAAAACTTTTGATTCCACCAGGATCTATTTAACAATCAGAAATATTTTTTTTTTCAGTAAAAGAGAAGACATTAATACTGCATATACTGACTGATGGAATGAAAAATGCATTGAGAATTTCTACATAGCCAACTGTTCTTTCTATTTATTTATTTATTTTTTATTATTAACTGGCTGGATGGCTGGGCCCAGCGAGTGGTGGTGAATGGAGCTGGATCCAGTTGGCGGCCAGTCACTAGTGGTGTTCCCCAGGGCTCAGTGTTAGGACCAGTACTCTTCAGCATCTTTATCAATGACCTTGAGGAGGGGATGGAGTGCATGCTTAGCAAGTTTGCAGATGACACTAAATTGGGTGGGTGTGTCGATCTGCCTGAGGGTCGGGATGCTCTGCAGAGGGATCTGGCCAGGCTGGAGCGATGGGCTGAAACTAACTGCATGAGGTTCAACAAGACCAAGTGCAGGGTCCTGCATTTGGGTCATAACAACCCCCTGCAGTGTTACAGACTTGGGGAGAAGTGGCTGGAAAGCTGCACTTCGGAGAAGGACTTGGGGGTGCTGGTAGACAGCCGACTGGATATGAGCCAGCAGTGTGCCCAAGCAGCCAAGAAGGCCAACAGCATCCTGGCATGGATCAAGAACAGTGTGGCCAGCAGGAGCAGGGAGGTGATTGTACCCCTGTACTCGGCACTGGTGAGGCCTCACCTTGAGTACTGTGTCCAGTTTTGGTCCCCTCATTACAGGAAGGATGTTGAGGTACTGGAACGGGTTCAGAGAAGGACAACAAAGCTGCTGAAGGGTCTGGAGTGTTTCTCCTATGAGGATAGGCTGAGGGAGCTCGGATTGTTTAGTCTGGAGAAGAGGAGGCTCAGGGGGGACCTTATTGCTCTCTACAACTACCTGAAGGGAAGTTGTAGGGAGGTGGGGGTTGACCTCTTAGACTTAGTTAAAGATGACAGGACGAGGGGCAATGGCTTCAAGTTGCGGCAAGAGAAATTTAGGTTAGATATCAGGAAGAATTTCTTTACAGAGAGGGTGGTTAGGCATTGGAATGGGCTGTCCAGGGAGGTGGTTGAGTCCCCATCCCTGGAGGTGTTTAAGAATCGAGTAGATGTGGTGCTGGGGACATGGTTTAGGGACCCTGGCAGTGTAGGGTTAATGGCTGGACTTAATGATCTTGAAGGTCTCTTCCAGCTAAATCATTCTATGATTCTATTTCTGAGTAGCTATAACATTTGTACATGTAGCAGTCTTATTTGGGCTGGTGATGGAATAAAACAGTTACTCTTATTAAAGTCTTAAACATCAAATTTGTATTTCTTGCTCTAGCATAAATCCAAAATTTAACAGTACCTGTCTAGAGAAATTATATGTGTCAGTAGAAAATTATCTGATGAGCCTTTACTACAGGGTTATTAATTAACTGACACAAAGAAAACCCAGAAATATCACAGCAGATCAGTTGACACAGTGTTCACCAAGTAAACACACTTTCTGACTGGATGCTTGATCTTGACTATATCTCTTCTTCATAATCCTCTACTCATAAGAAAAGTACCTCTATTAATTTTTCATATCATAGAAAACACCGGTGAAAATCAAAGAGGTAAATAATCCACAAAATGCACATGCTGTCTTTTTCCAGCTGTCCTTTTTCTACTCTCAGGAATGTGTCTTGTTGAAAAACTATTCAAAGACCTAGTGAGCCCTTATCATTGCTGGAGGCATGAGATTTGTATCTTCTTATGGCAGAGAAGGAGACTTTATTAGTTCCTGCTTCCAAAGAAGAAAGGAGATTAATTCAGTTGAGGGAATTGAATTATTTCAGCTGCTGTGTTGTATTCACTTTGGTTACTTTTTTCTGTCCGGTGCCAGATTAAAAGCAATAGCAACGGTGCCTACTTTCATGCATATCCACCCAGCTAACATAGATCTTCTGAGATCCTCATTTGGAGTATATTCTATTCCTGTGTTAAGCACCTGTACAGGGTTCTGCTCTGACCTTTCAATAGCAGAAAGAAGATTCAGGAAAACACTGCAGTGGAAATAGCCTGTGTATGCTGCCAGGCTGTGCAGTTGTTCACATGTGAAGATATCTGGCTTATGAAAGACATTTCCTGTGAGCAAATTAGAGATTAGCAAATGTAGTCATTGGTGTGGTACAAAAATATAAATGTATTAAAGGAAGCCTGTGAACAATATGTAGATAAAGAAGACGGCTTTTATTTTTCCTTTAAGTAGCCTCTTATGATGGGTACCCTGTGAAAAAATACACAGTAGCCCTTTTTGCTGTGTCTGCCCTGTGAAATTTATGGCCATAGTTCGGGGCTTATGGAAGCATGAATAAATGCACTTTTAATGGATGACAGACTGCACTGTGAAATCAAGTCCGCAGTTTCCAGTATGAACTTGGTCACCTTTTAGGTCATGTGACCTCTTACAGACACTTATCACCTTGTGCAATAACTTTTTTTCATTATTTATTTATAGACATGGAAGGAGCAAAATGGATCTGTAGTCCAGATAAGTGGATTGTAGAGAAACAGTAGAAGTTTTATTATTGAATCACCCAATACGTACTTTTCTACCTTGGGCTTTTACTGTCAAGTAACCTAGAATTAGTTATAACTCAAAGTAGGCCCAGCAATTTTATCTTTCCTAATTATCTGAAACCTTTACTACCTATATGTTTAACTCTAAGGACACATTTGATGACAAAAGCTTGGAAGAAGTGATTTGATTTGCTATACCCAACAAAATGTTAATGACTCTCTGAATTTTCAAGGTTTTATTACACCATTTAAACTCATCATTCTAATCGTAGAAAGAAATCATAGATGACACATTTTCTAATGAAAATACTTATATGATAATCAGTGTCACATTTCTCTTTGTACTTAACATTATCAAATGCATTGTATTATGCTTTCTCCATGTATTCAGTGAACCTCTTGTGCAATTTGCCTGCATCTAGCATGGTATGTGTAATACTCTTCAGTTGACAGTCTGTTGACATTTTCGTGTTTCCTTACAGCAGCATTGTACAGAGAATATAACATTTCCTATTATACCAAAGTGATATGAATTATGAATCTGGTTCTTCTCTAATTATATCTCATTCATCTGGTAGCCTGGTTCAGTTCTACATGTTTTCATAAAGGATCCTTTCCTTATAGCCATGAGTAAAAAAAAAAAAAAGCTTTATCATAAAATCATAGAATGTTTAGGGCTGGAAGGGACCTCCAAAGGTCATCTAGTCCAGCCCCCCTGCAGTGAGCAGGGACACCCTTAACTAGACCAGGCTGCTCAGAGCCTTGTCCAGCCTGACCTTGAATATCTTTAGAGATGGTGCCCCAACCACCTCCTTGGGGAGCCTTTTCCACTGATCCACCACCCTCAAGGTAAAGAACTTCTTCCTGATATCCAGTCTAGATCTGCTCTTCTCTAATTTAAACCCATTACCCCTCATCAACCACAGTGAACTAATCTACTGAAAGGAATTGATGTTAATTGTATATAACTTTTCCTCCATATGTTCTGTGATGATTATAAAGAGGTTTGCCACTTCTATTCAGAAAAAAAATTTTGGAACAAGTTCGTTGATTGTTTGGTTTTTTGTTTTTTTTTTGTTATAAGGGGTGTTATAAGCAGCCACTACTTCCAGCAGCTACTGGGCATTCCTTCTGATCAGCTTGGAGACCCTGGAGACTCTCCAGCATAAGCTGATGGATGTGGCAGCTGCTTTCCCATTCTTTGGCTCAAACATTAATGAGGGTAAATCTGGTTTACACTAGGCTGATGACTTCTATCTCCTTTTTATTACCTCACTTGGAAAGTCTCATGGTTTAACGCAGACATAATAAGCAGAAAGATTGCTCATGAATTCAGTAGGTGGCATTTTCCAAAATTTCCTGGTGTGCATTTTGACAGTCATAGAAAGAGAGCTTGTTTCCAAGATTATCAATTGCCAATCAGGTTTTCATTCTTCTGAACATAGTAAATTCAACTGAAGTTGACAATACTTTTCATAAGTATGTTTTAAATGTAAGTTATTTGTTGCCTCTCGCAAGGCATGGTGACCCTTCTCAGGAACGACACTACAGCCAACCCCAGGCTGCTCGGGCCATCAGCTCACTGACACCAATGTGGTGGACGGCAAATGGCGTTTATTAGTGCGTGACACAGTGTTATATAGCCTGAGTTTACAACATCACATCTGTCTGCTACATCGCAGACTGACCACTATTGGCTGTCCTGAGAGGGGTCTTATCTCTGTCTTCCCCTACAGCGCGACATCTTCCGACCGCCAGGCCCTAGCTATCCACAGTTATTTTCAGCTGTTGTGTCTTCATTTTTGTAAACTAGAGAGATGTGTGGCTTTCTGGTTCTTAACTGTGTTTAAGTTTGTATTTATTTACTCTTTTTTTTTGTTTGTTTTTTAGGTACAGTACTGATAATTTACTAATTTTAGATATGCTGCAGTGCAATGTAAAAAATAAAATTCTAAAAGTACAGTAAACTTTTTTTGGATCACGAAGTACAATAGGATGGTAACCCGTTGTACTTTTTGTTCCTGACATTGTCCTGTGATAGGTTCTCCATTACCACATTTGAGAGTATAAAGATAAGTTTTAGTTAGAAAGGTATTTGACTAGAAATATGAGATCTGAAATTCTCCTTGGTTTTTCTTTTTCCTCCAATGCCTGCTAATTCCTAGTTCTGAGTCATCCATCAAACCTGGCCTTGCAGTATGTTTAGCTTCTGCAGTGACTCATTGTGGATTTGATGTAGGTAAGGAAACTGCAGCTGTCAGGTTAGAGTGGTTCATGTTTCAAAAGCATATATGAATAAAGTGTGAGTGAGGTTTGACAGTTCAAGTATATTTTTAATTTGACTTTCAGAGAACCCTAGATGCCCCCATATCTAAGATGGAATTATTACAGTAGTTAAACTGATATGAATAGACTTTATTTTATTTTACAACTGGCTGACCTTTAGTGGTCCTTTTTCAGTGTGGTGTGGAATCCTGGGGTGGAAGTATCACAGTCTTGTGTTGCTTTGGTCATCCTTTATAGGTTCCCTGAAGGGTAATCCATAGGACCCATGGGTGAAAACCACTGATAACAGAGTTCTCTGAGTAAAGAAACTAGGAATGGTTAAAAATGTGTTTAGCAGAATTGAAATATGACCTTGAAATTAATTTTTTTTCTTAAACTTAAATCTTTTTTTTTTTTATGTATATGTAGTTTCATATATTATTCTAATTTTTGTTTTGTAACTTTTTCTTGATAATTGAATTTCAGCTGTGTTCCGAGTATTTTCTAGTCAGTGTGACAGAGTACTCTCTCCTAAGAAGGCTCAGATGCTAACTGTAGTTTCCTGTGGTGCTGGTTTGTATTCTTAAACTGAAGTATCAGTAGAGATTTGTATGGGAAGTATTCATGTCATCATCAATTTTGTGGCTTTGAAAACACATGCCGAAAAAGTAGTGCGGAATGAAGATACTTATTAGATGACTGTTTCTTGTAAATCTCTACATGGTGTTACTGGATAGTTACATTGTATCTTAGATTACTTTGAAGCTTGTCTGGTAAAACTGAAAGGTACTCAACAGGTATGCAATTCTCTGGAAGAATTTGTGGTTTCTCATTTGACTGAAGATAAAATTTTTAATTCACTTCAGGAAGAGCTAAAAGCCTAACATCACTGTCCACTGTTTTAGAAAAATTGGGAACTGTTAGCGGATCACCTGCATTGTGTATTTGCACTTGGCCAAAGCAAGCTCTATGATGTAAAGAAAATCAAGCAAGTCTGAATTCCTTTGAGAGCTGTGGATTGTAGTAAAGCAGAGATCTTTTTAAATTGAGCTTAGCTGCTCAATTTGTTAGAATATGTGTAATTCATTAACCAGACTGTCATTCATCCAAGCATTTTATCTCCTTTTGCTTCTGCAGTAACCATAATCTTAAATTTTTTAAAGTGATTTTGAAATGGAAGTATTGGCTTCAGCAGGAAGGTACTATTTAGGTAGTAGTTGGACTGGCCACAAATACTAGTGTTAGATCTTGGCATTTGTGTATAGATCTTAAGGTGCTTTACAAAGAATGCTTTAAGTCTGTAAATGGGCTGTATTTTACAGATGTGAGAGCTGGCATTGCAGTACCATGTATCATTATTTTCTTAGTAACAATGGGGAGAGGGTTCTTCCCCTTCCATCCTTCCCCAATACATTCCTTCCTGGTTGAGAACATTGTTCCCATTTTTGGGTTGACCTTTAAATGTACAACGCAATTGTTCGCTAACTGAGGCCTGTGGAAAGAAATCCTCTGTCCCAGAAAGATATTGTATCTCTGAGGTCATGTATTAGGCTGTTAATAGATTAATGAATGGCCTTCTTGTCATCCTAAAACTTCTGGTAGTTTCTGATTCTTTTCCAGTCTCTATAGCTTAAAAGCAAAATGAGAAAGGTATTTTTACAAATTTTAGTATATAAAAAGAAAAAAGTGCTACTGAAACAAGAAGAGGTATTAAAAAATCCCTGCATGTGTGTTTAGAGAAAAGGTCATTTGTTTTTCATTGACATGGAGACTCGTGCACAAGATAACTGTCAACTGAAGCATCTTTTACTTATTCTAAGAACAGTTTTGTTGCTAATCCTTGTTCTTAGTTACTGAATAAGCTTTGGCTCTGTGTTACTGCACATTTGTGTTGATTCAGTGGGAAAGATGTGTTGTGAGACCTTTCCCTATGTGATTACTGAAGGAAAGGGAGAGTTGGTTGATTATTTATTGGAAGAAAGTAATGAGAATCAAAAAAACTTGCTACAATTATTAGTGTCCCCAATACTGTGTTTTATTTATTTATTTTATTTTTTGAGCTTCTATGGAAAATTCTGCCCTAATTACTTTTTCCAATGAAGAAAGCAGTTTCTAAAAAATATATGTATTTTTTCCACTGAGTGCTGTGCCTTCAGTAATTAATGCTAAACCTTATGCAAATCCTGTACTGATTTGGTATATACTACACAGTGACTTCTCTTTTGACATGCTAAATGAGAATCATAATTAATATGCCTGTTAAGGCAAGGCTGACTGAAAGCATTTCCTTAAGATGGTTAAATAAATATATTTATACTTGATAGTAATATACATACTCACTGGTCTTTTTCTAAAAAAAACCCCAACCAAACAAAACCCCAATATTTTGAAAGTCCTGTATACAAAAGTATCGTAATTTGTTTGAAATACTATTTTCTCACCACATCCAAAATGAAAACAAGCAATGAGAATATTTGATAGGTGCCTTGCATATTTCTGTGCACTGTGAAATGTTTAGCACAAAGCAATGCCATTTGAAAAGGCATAGCAGAGTGAGTACACAATACTTTTTTACGTGATTCACAGGTCATTTCCTGCTAAAGAATTAATTGATCAGCACTTTATTATGTTCCGTGTTGGCAATAGGGACTTGTACCGTAATCATGTTCAGAAATCTGGAAGGATTCGTTTAAACAAGATTAAAATCTAAAGTAAACCTAATAAATAGGGCTAGAACAAAGCAGACTGATGAGGTGTAGATTTAGATTAGATATAAGCAAGAAATTCCTTGCTGTGGGGGTGGTGGGACACTGGCACAGGCTGCCCAGAGAAGCTGTGGTAGCCCCCACCCTGGAAGTGTTCCAGGTCAGGCTGGATGGGGCTTTGAGCAACCTGGTCTAGCGGGAGGTGTCCCTGCCCATGACAGGGGGAGTGGAACTAGATGATCTTTAAGGTCCCTTCCAGCCCAAACCATTCCATGATTCTGTGATGAACAAATAGGCAGGGGAGGCTTTAGCGCAATGTTAAAATACATTGTGAAGTAATGTCCTTAAGGGGCAAAGTTTTGTGGGTTTTTTGTTTTGGGTTTTTTTTTTGACTGTATAGATCTTAGAAAAATCTACAAATACAACAAAAATAAAACGAATACAACAAAAATAAAACAAGAATAGAAAATAAATGTCTACTGAAAAGCTATGATGCAGCTGATTTTTCATTTTAGACTTTTTGTTATTACCAGATATGTTGTCTTCAATATCTTAAAAATTGATTTTTTTATGTTGCTGTGAAGCTATTTAATAGTGTGCCAGTACTGTGATGGAAGATAAATTCTTCAAATGAATATTTAAAAATGAACACTAGGGTGCACATTTCAATTCTTGTGCTGTTTGAAAACAGAAGATAATTAAATCAAAATCAATACTTTTACATTATTCAGACCTGCAAAACACTATGTATCAGTGGTAAATATGTAGCGCAGATGGTGTTTGTCATCCAGAAAACTGTAATTCTCTGTGCTGCATCCTCTCTTCATGATTTTTAATTTGTGGGAGAGCTGTGGTTCTTTTCACTGCCATACAAGGAGAACTCATGCAAGAGGCTTGGGGATGTGTTGCCAAGAGGCACTGGGTGCTATAGAATGAGGAATGCTCTAGAATGTTCAGAGCAAAGGAGCAATTGGGATCAAACGTGGGGATACTGCTGTAGTCATTGAGCTTTATTTACTCACAAGAAATTTGTTGGAAAAACTCATGAAGGTACCTGATATAAAAGATGAACAGAAACTTGTTTGTGGCTACAAGTTTTTTTAGTATGACCCAAAGAATTTTAGATAGTAATTATTTTTCTCCTTTTCATTTTACAAAAAACTGTGAATACAGATCTTGAAACTTTGCATTGATTAATTAATCTGGGAAAATCTGTAGATAATTGTAACCTTTTAAAAAGCACATTTTTGGAGAAAAGTTGGACAAAGAATGTATTGGCTTTCTAAACCATTAGTAAGACAAACCCCATATGCTGCTTGCTTGTATTTTTGATCAGAACCGAATGCTTACCAATCTGCTGTTAATTTTAAGTGGATGTTCAGAACTCTCTGATAAAGCCATGATATTACTATCTTCGGAGTAACTTGCATATCCAGAGAAATACCTTCCAAGCTTCTGCATGCTTATAGAAGTGGAGTTTTGCTAGATTTACTCTTTTCTAATTGCAACCCTTGTCATTTTTTTAAGGTATCAGAAAAAAATCCTTCTGTTTTGTTTTCTGAAGTTACTTCTCTTTTCTTGTTTCATTACATTAAATAAAAAAATCTTACAAGCTTGTGTTAGCACTGTGACTTGTTGTATCTTGCAGAACCCTTCATAAATGCAAGAAAGCCAAGCCTTGTACTCACTATATCAAACTGCTTGAATATTTTTAGGCCTGAACCTTTATGTATAATTTAGGAACACTTTTGAAAGATAGTCCCACAGACACAGCACACTGTACCACTTACATGAATAGTGAATTCTGCTTTAGGGAAGAACAGCACAATTTTGGATGTGAAGATATTTAGAGTATCCAGCAGCACAAATAAAATTTATTTATTATATAATTATATTCTTTGCTCTAAGTTTTTATCAAATACAGGGTAAGGAATGAAACTATAGCACTAAGAAAAATGTAGAATGATTTTTGTTTGCTTGTTAGAAATTCTAATGATGCAAGGACTGTCTGATAAAGTGTGCATGATCATCAAAACTTAAAGACTGGCTTTAAATGCTTAAAATGGAAGCTTGAATAGTCAATTTGTCAGAACTATTGTAAACTGTCATGCTATGAAAATTAGAGGAAAGGGGGAGAGAGAAATGTTCCAGTGTTTCTGTGGCATGTAAAATAGGAGACTTTTTTCTCTATTTATGTCAAGTTAGTTCTAAATATGGATAACTGCTTACAGTAAAGTATTTCTTGTTCATTTGTTTGCTCTAAGATTGCTGGCTTTTTAAAAAAAAATAGATTTTTTTTTTGATGGAGATACCATGTAGAATAAAGGAGGTTTATTTTGTATACTCTCACTGTTGGTGGATCATTAAGATAATTCATGAATTTCAGAGGTTTCAGACCATATATTCCAACAGCCAACTTACAGAAAACAGTGGTTATCCAAATGTAAATTTATGTAATGGAGCTGCTCATAGTTAAGCATGCCAGTAGATACAAAATTATCATAGATGGAAAGATGCAAGATAAATCTGATCTAATGAACTGTGTGACATTCTCTCCTCCCAGATAAAATACAGCAATATATTTGCATGAACTGTTTACACAGAAGGTAGAATGAGCAATAATCCAAATAAATAACAATTTGGAGGAATTTATATAGCACAAGCTACAGAACCTTAACCAGTAAGTGCCATTGTGTGATGCACTAAAATACATTATCATGCTGATTTCAGCGTTCTTGTGGCAAGGATGACATGAAGTATCTAAACAAAAGTAAAAGTAAAAACTTCAATTGAGAATAAATTTCAGGTTCTTAACAGAGTTGAGAAAGAGCCATCTAAAAAAAAAAAAAGCAGTTGTTTAGTGGGTAGAACACTCTGCCAAGTCCAGCAACTGAGTTTTGAATCTGAGCTTTCTAATAACAAGTAATCCAGCCAGCCTCTGGCAAAATTTGAAATCTCATTTGTTTTTATACAGTAGAAGATTAATTATATTTGGAAACATTGTAAAGGTTGGTCTTTGTGTGTAATTTATAAAAAGAAAAAAAAACAGTTCCCAAATAATTTGCAGAATTCAAGTCATCCATTATTGATTATTTTTTTTTAACTTCTCACAATATCAAAGTTAAGAAGTTTAGGATGTTTAATTACAGATTGCGCTGTCTAAGGTATGAATGAAGGGTCCTGTTTCAGCTTTAACCTCAGAGGTATTTGTCTCCTATTTAAAAATACATATATATTTATATAAAATAATTCTTCATCAGGGCTCTCATTTCTTCTTCAAAGTGGTTTTATTAGCTTAGAGGACTTCAGCTCTGCCTCCCCCTATGGACATATGCTGTATTGATATTAGCTGCTTATATAGTCTTAGAGGAAAANTAAAGGTTGGTCTTTGTGTGTAATTTATAAAAAGAAAAAAAAACAGTTCCCAAATAATTTGCAGAATTCAAGTCATCCATTATTGATTATTTTTTTTTAACTTCTCACAATATCAAAGTTAAGAAGTTTAGGATGTTTAATTACAGATTGCGCTGTCTAAGGTATGAATGAAGGGTCCTGTTTCAGCTTTAACCTCAGAGGTATTTGTCTCCTATTTAAAAATACATATATATTTATATAAAATAATTCTTCATCAGGGCTCTCATTTCTTCTTCAAAGTGGTTTTATTAGCTTAGAGGACTTCAGCTCTGCCTCCCCCTATGGACATATGCTGTATTGATATTAGCTGCTTATATAGTCTTAGAGGAAAAGGGTCTTCCAGGAAGGGCCATATTATTAGGTTCTTTAACCTGTTGGTCTGTATGGTTCAAAAACTCCACTATTAATTTACTTTTTGCTCTATTGGGTCCAGGCTTATGAAAATGCATGAATCCTCCCCTTTTACCCAAAGCAGAGTTATCTGTCCTGCCCCTCTCCCTAGGGAGAGTCACAAATTTAACTTCCTGCTATATCACAATGATACTACAAAAAAAAAAAAGAAAAAGTGTTCAGTCCTGAGTATTTGTGCACGAAGTGATGAAGCCATTTTTTCCTTTTATTTTTTTTTTCCCCCTCAGCCTTTCCATTAAATGATATTGCTCAAAAACCAGTGTGCTC
>VYZU01089638.1:12019-27042 GCA_013401355.1 Ceyx cyanopectus
AAGGAATTTTAAGGACACAGCAAAGTGAGAGCAAAGCTGTGCCACAGTATTTGCCAACTCCTGGCTCCAAGTGCAACCTCCACTCATGGGTTGGTGACTCCTTTGGCATCACTGAAAGCCATAAAGTGCTGGGTGTGGGCAGCTGTCATTCAGCCTTCTCTCTAGGCTTGGCAACTTTTCCTACCTGGACTAACAGGCAATCCCCACAGAGTGGCAGGGGTTGGAAGGGAGCTAGAAGATCATCTAGTCCAACCCCCCTGCCTGAGCAGGGGCACCTAGACCAAGTCACCCAGGGCAGAGGGATGCTCTTCAAAGTCTTGCTTGGGTAGCACTGGCTGCCATGCCACAAATTATCATTATCCAATTATTTAGAGGGGGCAGACAACAAAATCTTCACTGGTTTCTCCTTTCCTGCCAATTGTTCCCATCTTCTGGCTGGATTCCCCCCTTCCCCCTGTCCTCAGCTAGCATCACCAGGCTCAGTCCTCCTCACCCTAACCCCCCCCTCCCCAAGGACAAGCAAAGTTATTACAATAATGAATTAGCCAGGCTGCTTACTGCTGCCAGTGGCGAAGGCAATTATCCCACTCCACGTCCCCAGCCACTGCTCAGCTCCCTCATAAAGAGAGGCTTTTGGGGCCGCTTTGTGCTTTGATTGGAAATGAAGAGATTGCTAATTAGGGAACCCCTGCTGGGATCAGGCTGGCAGGAACAATGGTGAAACGGCCAGAGCACACGTCCACTTAGAGATGGGGGGGGGGGGGGGGAGAAGAGAGAGATGTGAACTCTTCTGTAATGCACTGCATCCTCCACTCCCCCCATAAACAACGGGGCAGACAATTTTATAGAGCTTTTCACCTTTGAAAGCATGCTAATTTGTTTATAGGAAGTGATAATTTGGTGTGTGTTTGCATAGGTCAATGCCTGGAGTTTCTGTGGACAGTCTGGATTTATATGTGCATTTCCAGAGGCATTTTCTTAGCAGAGGGGATCTCGACCAAAGGTGTATTTCTTGTCATCAATCCTGCATCAACAGGGAAAGATGCTTAGAAAAAAAAAAGCAAAAAAAAAAAAAAAGCAGCCTGTTGATGAGGATTAACACAGAATTTTAATGCCCAAATCACCAAAGTTGAAAATGACTTACCAAATTAGTCAGTTCACCTGAGGCTTGCCCAGCAGCCACTTCCAATGCTGTGCCCAAGTGCTTTAAATGGCAAGTGGACCTCCAGGAGGAGAAATGTGCACCATTAACACAAGATTTGCTTAAACTCATCCTGAAATTTCTTCTTCAGTCAATTGTTCTAACTTTCTGGGGCTTGGGAGAGGGGAGGGGGCTGGCACAGGAGCTAAATTCACCTTTCTCAGTGATGAATTTTGCACAAAAAAATTAAAAAGATCTCCATCACAGCACACAAGCACACATGGACAGTTTCATACAAGTGTAGCAACAGCATACAATAAAATAAATAGAATTTTTAGGGCTGGAAGGGAGCTCCAAAGGGCATCTAGTGCAGCCCCCCTGCAGGGAGCAGGGACACCCTCAACTAGCCCAGGCTGCTCACTCTTGTTTGGGTGCAAATGATACCATTTATAGTCTGTCAACAAAATCAAATGCCTCACCTTTTTGGGTAAAGCTGCTAGAAAACAGATCCTATCCTGCATTGCTTAGTTAAAGTAATTCCATAAGTACCATTTAAAAACTGAAAGCACAGTTTTCAAGCACATATTTGACTTGTAATGCAGAAATTTGCATAGTGGTGATTAGCACAATGTGTTACACACTGGGTGACAACCAAGCTAAAGCAAACTTCAAATTTTAAGCTTGAATTTACATTTGAGAATTAAATGGCAGATACTGAAGTACTTGAATATACAAAGCTGCTTTTCCCTGGAAAATATTTCCAGTAAAGCACAAGCCTTAAGAGAATGTGAACACTAAAAAGTAGAAATAAAGCTGTACTGAAAATGACTTTCAAATTCACAGCCCATTTCTTCTGCTGTTTGCCCACCTCTAGTCTTTCTATCCCTCAAACACTTGCAGGTAGTTTTTCATGTTTCCTTCTTAGTCATCACTTAGCCAAGCTCCACATATTTAGTTCTTTTGATCTTCCTTCATAAAAACAATCCCTCCAGCTCTGTTACCAGTTTTTTTGTTGTTCTTCTCTTACTACCTTCCAAGTTTCCCCTCAATTTTTTGCTTTTTTAATGCCCAGAGCACAAAGTCTCACCAGAACAGCACCAGGCAAGAATGCTACCTCATTGCTTCGTGGTGTCCTGCCTGCAGAGAACACAATCAAGTCTCAAACCAAGGCCAACATCTGCCCAACATCTGCCTGCCCACTTTGTCCCCTTGGTCAGATTGGACTTGCACATCAATACCACTCCCCTCACACTCAGTTCTCCACCCTGTTCCATTTACCTGATGGGAAAGTTGCCCTTCATGTAGATAAAATTAAAGCTGAGGGTTGGTTTAGATTGATGACAGCCCTGGAGTTATCTATTGTACACAGAAAAACAAAAATCTACCTTGTTATATTTATATACTACTATTGTAGCAATAATATTACTATTATTATTACTATAAAAATATAATATTGTATAGAAGTATCTATAAAATTGAAAAATATCTATAAAATCTACCCAATAATACCAATTTTAATATGGTGTACAGAGCTCATTTAGTTTCACCACAGCTCTACCAGTTTACACCAACTGAGAAGCTATTGCCATAAATCTTAAACTGGCCACATCAAAAACAATCACATTATTGAGAAAAAAAGTACAAAGAAGGGTATATTTTACCCCAGCAGCTGCAATTCTGATGTATGAAGCCCAGTTACCTTGATTTCAGAATCCAACTATTCTCTTTTTAGTTGTTTGGGGTTTGGTTTTGTTATTTTCTTTCTAGTGAAAAAAGCAAATCAATAGATCTACCCAATGGTTCTGGATTTTTTTTTCCAGTAAAGCACTTAAAATTGCTCTCTTGATAATCAAATTCTAATTTAATAGAAGAGGAATAAAACTCACAGTAGAATTATGGATGTACAGACCACCTACATTTGAGACTGATTAATGGGCTTCATTACTACTTTCATTCACAGGGGCTGATTTTGACTGGCCTTAATATCCTAGCAAAGTGGGATGAAAGGAGGTGGTCTTCTCATGGCAATGCAACAGCAAGTTCAGAGGGAGACATTGAATGAAATAATCAAATTAAATTTAAAAAAAAATAAAATAAATCATCAACATAGAAGCATCCCAGCCAGGATTTTTTCCCCCAACTGTTCCTGGAGTAGCACAACCACATTCTGCCACATACATTATGGGCAAAGCCCAAGGTTTTTAGAGTATATTCTAGAATCTCAGAATTATTGAGGCTAGAAAAGACCTCTGAGATCAAAGAGTCCAGCCTATGACCTATCACCACCACACTGGCTAGACCATGGCACTCCTGAGTTTATTTCTCTGGGAGATTTTGTATAATATATTTATTTTTAAGTTACCAATGGAAGAATTGCATCTCTTCCTCCCCCCCTGCAGCAGCATAGATTTTCCTTTCATTTGATAACATATGTGTGAGAATAAAACAGTTCTTGCCTATTTGTTTCTTTTAGGAGCTTAGCTTTTACAAATTGGATTAGAGGGGAAAAACAAAAAAGTCTCTCTACAGAAACTCCAGAATCCTTTTAATCCACCTCTGTTGCTGAAAAAAGGAGGTCCCATCATCCTTCCCATCCCAGCCACATTTGTCCTGCCTCCACCCTTTTGTTTGTACAGCTCATCTGGGTTAAAAATGCCAATACATTTAATTCCAAGAATAGGCTAAGGGGTGACCTGATCTAATTGTAAGTGGGGGGAAAATTTAATAGTGGTAAGTTCTTTACTTTTAAAAGGATGTAAAACAAGACAATTCCTGGTATCCAAAACCAGATAAATTTCATTTAGCAATAAAAACATCTTTAAACAGCAGGACCTGGCCACTGGGATAACTTGCCACTGGGCATGCTGGAAAATCACAGAGTTTATGGAGTAGGTGACGAAAAATAATAATTTACTTATTTTTTTTTAAGGATTTCTTCTATTGTTTTGAAATGTGACTCAAGCTTCATAGAGTAAGTTGCCAATAAGAACAATTCACCACACTCATCTGGAAAGGTAAAAACTTACAAAACATAAACTAAACAGTACAACCCCTGAATATTTTCTAGCATTTTCCTCCCTCTGAAATTCAACTCTTAAATATTCTAGCTGAATTCAGTGAGGATTTTAAATCACTTTCCAAAAAAACTGATTGTAAGGGCAAAAAAATCCTTGATAAGATAGTTAATTTTTAAAAGCCTAACATCTCAAAGCTACACTAGCTAGAGGCAACAGGCATCAGAGTAATTTGTGGTCTCAGTTTCAAGTATCTGACTGAAGAAGCAGTCCCTGAATCCTGCCAGATGCAGATTTCCATTGCAGAGCTCCAGCAGCTGCAACAAGGATGGACCAGGTCATTGGTGCAGGACTTGAGAGGTACCAACCTCTTGGAAAAAGATCTTCTACAGGCTTGAGGATGTCATCCTGCCCACAAAATACCTTGTATTCTGGCCTAGAAAACAGCTTGAAGATAAAGGATCACTAAATTCCAAATGTAAAACATTCTCAATAGAACCACAATAAGGATTATATAGCAGTTCAAAAGGCTGATAAAAGGTTGTAGCAGGTGGAACAAAAACACAGAGCTTACTGGAGGCAAGGAAGATTTAGAGACAGGACTTACATCCAAAAAATATTGAAGAGTGGAAAAAGTGAGGAAGGAACTAAGCAATGTGAGAGAACACAAGGGAGGAAAAAAAAATCAGAAATAATTTAAACTGAATAACTAGGAAAATTTCTCTCACAGCAGAAGGAATTGAGTTGGGTAACTACCACCACAGAAGTGAACAGGGATAGAAGTCAAGTGGAAGAAAAATAATTTAATAACCCAAGAAGCTTTTCCCACTTCTGCCTGCTGTGATTCCACAACCTGAAATAGCTGGTAAACTTAGGAGAGGTGTAGCTGCCATCAAAATATATCCATAGCAAATGGAGGACCAACACCTCCCCCCAAATCAGGAGCAGATTTACTGGCAATTTTCCATGCTCAGAGAAGACTTGAAGCTTCCCTTTCAAGGGATGTTTAAGTATGAGAGTAGTTTTTCTTCCTTAATGACAGAAGGAAGGAGGTCAGAGTCCTGCAGACCTCTCCACACTCCCTGTGGTCTAGTTTAGGAGACTTAAAAGGATTTAGATTAACTGGGGTGGCTTTGTTGATTATACACAGAGGGAAAAATGACCCCACGTGGTAAGTGTTTCCAGGACAGCTGCTCCATTGGTGAAACCCTGCTGCATTCCAGAAATAAATTCCTTCAGCCAAATTAGCAGCTCAGGTCCTTTGCAGAAATCTGCCTTGACCAGAGTGGCAGCAATTTCCAGATGAATGGGAAATAGCAGCAGCAATTCCTGCTCAGCTCCAATTTTAAACAGAAATCAGTACAAAAAAAAGAAGATGGGCATTATCAAACCAGTCTCCATACTCATATAATTGTCCTACATTACTAATGTGCTCAAAACAAACAAAAAGTAATGCAGGGAATATTTCTATCTGGGATGGAGAGCCAAAACTAGAATGGTTCTCCACCACTCCAGACCTCTGGTGGGTTTTTCAGGCTTGAGTGCTTTTCAGGCCTTAGATCTAAGAGATTTTGGGGTTTGATTCCCACGTGGGTCAGTACCTCTCAATACCAAGTACTGAATATTTTGCAACAGATTCCAATCTGCATTTGAAGCCAGACAGGAGGCACTGCTGCCACTTGCCTGGCCCAACAAGTGATGCAGAGCAGTCCTCTCACTACAAAGTTGAATTCTGGGCCATAAAATAAGTTTGCTGAGGAGCCCCAAGGCACTTATGTTTTACTGAAAACATATTTTAAGCAACAAATATACATGAGACAGCTTCCAAGTTTACCCAGGTTTACAATCACAAGTTTACAGATGGTTGCACTTGGGAAGGCCCAAAAGCATCCTCTGACCCACTGAGGGATAATCCATCCTCTATCCATTTGGACCTCCTGTCCTACAAGTTCCAGAACAGAGGAGCAGTCAGAAAGGATAAATTCAGGAAGCATCACCACATGTTCCATAAATTTCCTTAAAAGTCTTTTGAATCCACCTAGACCTTTGCCACTGAATGATTCAGAGGCCGATGAATCCCACAGTTTCATTTGTGCTATGTAAAAAAAAACCCAAACAACCAAACTTCCTTTTATTTAAAGCACTTGTTTTAAAGAGAAAAGGATGACTACAGCACTGGGGAGATCAGATGAGAAGCTCTTTCAGGCTGTCTCATGGCTAAATGCAGTAGGGAACGTGTCATGATGCAAACAATGAGGGCAAGATGGAAGCAACAGCCAAAGTTCCTGCTACAACTTATAGCCATAGTCTGAGAGCTAGTTAAAAAGAAGTGGAGCAGTCACAGCATGAGATTTATTAAGTGGTAGATAATCATTTTATATTACATAATACACGGTGTTGCATACTATATTAAACCCAGTATTATGAGCCTCAAATGTTCAACTGCTGATCAAGTCCCAAAAATAAACATAATTATATTCTATATGATAGACTGGTAGTTATTCTTATCACCTTTTTCTTTTTTTTTCTCAGATAGTTGGCATTGTTTTTTAGTTGTTCCCTGAAACCCTGTGGGCTAGACATTTCTTTTAGAGCAAAACTGAATTTTTCCTCATAATTTGCTTTCACATGGTGAAAACATGAAGTACAGCAATAAAATAGCTGGCAACATCAAAGAGTATGAAGTATAGAAATTATGTATAGGGTAATTAAATGTCTCCAAGTTATTTGTGTATCTCTATATATAAGCTGGCCTGACTTAATAAGCATTTCACAAGAACTTCTTTGGCCCTCCTGGCTTTGTGAAAGACTTTACAATGCCCTTCAAATAGTCCTAAGCTTTCCTGGCCCTTCTGACCTGGCTATGGGAAGCTGCAGAGACCTGCCTGAGATTCTTGAAAACCCAGAAAGGGTGCAAAGCACAAAGCAGAGCTCAAAAGAGACAGGGAAGGATAAGCAGCAAGGTGCTCTTTTATTTCTACAGGTGAGAGTCCACATCTTGTGTTTATCAGCAATGGTCCAGCTGAGGGTGTGAGCTCCTGAGGCAGGTGGTTGGTTCTCCCTCTGCCACACTGAGGTCAGAAAGAAAAGCCTGACTTCTCAAGGTAGGTTTGGAGCTTCAGTACAGAGCAGGTGGGATGTTTCATCATTCTCCCCCTACATAGGTGCCTCCAAGTTATCACAGAATGTTTATGGCTGGAAGGGAGCTCCAAAGGGCATCTTGCAGCCCCCCTGCAGGGAGCAGGGACACCCTCAACTAGCCCAGGCTGCTCAGAGCCTTGGCCAACCTCAAATCATTGGGCTCACAGGATCAAAAGCTCTGAGCTGCACTGTTCCAAGTTCCAAGACCATCCAGGGGGTAACTGAGCATTGGGCAGAAAGGCAAAGAGAAGGAAAAGAATGGGAGAGGTGGTTGCCTGTGACATGGCAGCCTGAGGCCTAGTGGTGACCTCAATGCATGTCCAAGTTTCTTTCTGGAATGGGTTAGCAGCAGAGCAGCTCTTCCTTTGCACTGTCCTAGGTAAACAGAAGATGTTGCTAGTACAAAGTGCCTCAGAGTGGCAGGAACAGCATTATCACTTCAGTGCTGTTTCCTGAAGGATCAATAAGCCAAGACAATCAATTCTTCTGGCTAGTCCTCATTCCCCAGGAGAAGCTGTGGCTCTCATCCCCCCCACCATTTAACCCTTCACAGCAGCAGCCCTGTGAATTCTGTCCTCCTTCAACACACATTCCAGGAGCCAATGTGCCAGAAGACACTGCAGAGCTGGAAACAGCTTAACTAGGTGAACATGGCACTGGGGAGAGGTATAGCTGATGACTTCAGCACAATAACATGTCTATACACTGCCCTTTGAGTCCATGGAGTCATGCTTGCATCTGAACTTCTTTTTTCTGGATAAAGGACCCCAAATAAACCACAGCTCTCTATCCCCCTAGTGTGGGGAGCACAGGGCATGCCCAGAGCACCACTGACACTCACACAAGGGAGCTGCATAGGCAGTAGGTGGCACAGACAGTCATGACAGAGTCACAAGAACAGAGCTGATTTAGAGAAACACAAAAACAAAGTTTTATTCTACAAAGCAGAAGGAGAGAAGGATGGGGAGCAAGCTCACGGGAAGGATGGTGTAGTTATTTGCAATGTAAAAAAGGGAATAAGAACTACTGGAGACAAACCACAGGACTGTATGCAGAGAATGAAGTAAGAAAATGGTTTGCTTTGATGGTGCAGTTCTGATTGAGAAGAGGCAAGCAGGAAACTCCTTTAAGATGGGCAAAACAACATCTGACATCAATGAAGGGACAGGTGCAGAGAGATTGACTTGAATGAATACATTTAAGCTGTACACAGAGATTTCCACCTAAAAAGAGGTGAAGGTTGGGACAGGCTCCTAGAAAGAGTTTTATGCAAAACATTAGAGAGGATGCTGATGCAAGGAATCCCTTCCTAAACTCTGCTGCACTCAAAAAAACCTTGCTGTCCTCCCCCATGCAAAGACAGGATGAGTCAATGGTTGTCCCTTGAGTGCTGTTGCACCCTGTGGTATAGGCTGGAGGTTCAAAAAGCATGATAAAAAAAAAATAAATATTCACATGAGTTCTTCACCAATCTAGAGTTGACATCACCAGCAGAGAAAGGTTGAAATCTCCTGTACCAGGCCATGGGGAGATGATACAACAGGGAAGAAACTTCTTATTTAAAGGGAAGCAGTAGAAAGAGCTGCAAATGAGACTGGCTGCAACTTTTAAAAGCCCAGGAGACCTGTGGGAAAAGAAAGGCCTGAGGATGGAGAGCAAAGCAAACCAAATAAAATCTGGCAAGACTGGTGGCAAATGTACCCCTCTTCTCACCCAGAAAGCCACACTCCAGGTCCTTTAGAGAGATGTGGATTAAATGCCTGTGTTTTAATAGATGGCTACCAGGCATTTTTTCTCAGGCCTGCTACAAAGATGTGATGATGGGAGGCCAGGGAAACCAGAACTTCTGGAGTACATTTCCTGCTGATCTAGCAAACACAATTATGAAGAGAAAGAGAATCCATTCTGAGAGCAGCATGAAACTCTTGTGAGCAGGATCATTCACATCTCACATGGTTGAGGGAAAGGGCAGTGACTCCTTAATGAATAAAAATAGCCACTTATGCTTTGCTTTCTTACATGCTGGGCATACACTTTCCAGTATCCAAATGACAAGATGTAGTTGCAAGTTTCCTGAAGGAGAAGGTAATAAACACACAGCACTTTTTTTTTTTTCTTAGAGACTTTCAAGACCTTCAGATTCTAAAATTGCTGTTACTTTCAAGTCACCCTGTCAATTAAACTGTGTGCTTTACAAGTTTAAAGTCACAGTATTTCCTTCCCTGGAAAGGAAATTCCTGCACAACTCTCAAATAATTTTTAAGTACTTGTGGCATGCATGAGGAGCAAGAACACAGTAATTTTCTGTGTACCTAGAGGAAAAGCTGAAAACCAGTTTTCAGTTCTGCAGTTCTTCGTAAACTCTGACTGAAGTGCAGCCACTTCCAGGGTCATTCATAGGATTCAGCATAGTACCAGAAAGGAAAACAAGGAGTATTTTACCTGAAAGGTCAGCAGGGGAAATCTAACTATAAACTACTAGGCCATAGCCACAGCAGAATAGTGCAGGAGAGGCAAAGGATGGGATGGGAAGGAAAAAAAAAATTCTAAGGTGGTCCCTTAAGCCCGCCTTCCTCACCCACACCTGGTTAGCAAGAAGAGCTGGCTAGCTCACGCCACACTGGCTAGCTCACCCCACCCTGGCTAGCTAGCAGAGCTGGCTAGGTCACACCACGCTGGCTAGCTCACCCCACCCTGGCTAGCTAGCAGAGCTGGCTAGGTCACACCACGCTGGCTAGCTCACCCCACCCTGGCTAGCTAGCAGAGCTGGCTAGGTCACACCACGCTGGCTAGCTCACCCCACCCTGGCTAGCTAGCAGAGCTGGCTAGGTCACACCACGCTGGCTAGCTCACCCCACCCTGGCTAGCTAGCAGAGCTGGCTAGGTCACACCACGCTGGCTAGCTCACCCCACCCTGGCTAGCTAGCAGAGCTGGCTAGGTCACACCACGCTGGCTAGCTCACCCCACCCTGGCTAGCTAGCAGAGCTGGCTAGGTCACACCACGCTGGCTAGCTCACCCCACCCTGGCTAGCTAGCAGAGCTGGCTAGGTCACACCACGCTGGCTAGCTCACCCCACCCTGGCTAGCTAGCAGAGCTGGCTAGGTCACACCACGCTGGCTAGCTCACCCCACCCTGGCTAGCTAGCAGAGCTGGCTAGGTCACACCACGCTGGCTAGCTCACCCCACCCTGGCTAGCTAGCAGAGCTGGCTAGGTCACACCACGCTGGCTAGCTCACCCCACCCTGGCTAGCTAGCAGAGCTGGCTAGGTCACACCACGCTGGCTAGCTCACCCCACCCTGGCTAGCTAGCAGAGCTGGCTAGGTCACACCACGCTGGCTAGCTCACCCCACCCTGGCTAGCTAGCAGAGCTGGCTAGGTCACACCACGCTGGCTAGCTCACCCCACCCTGGCTAGCTAGCAGAGCTGGCTAGGTCACACCACGCTGGCTAGCTCACCCCACCCTGGCTAGCTAGCAGAGCTGGCTAGGTCACACCACGCTGGCTAGCTCACCCCACCCTGGCTAGCTAGCAGAGCTGGCTAGGTCACACCACGCTGGCTAGCTCACCCCACCCTGGCTAGCTAGCAGAGCTGGCTAGGTCACACCACGCTGGCTAGCTCACCCCACCCTGGCTAGCTAGCAGAGCTGGCTAGCTCACACCACCCAGGGTTTTAGCAGCACAGAGGTCCTGTGCTTGCTGCAGGCAGGCAGGCCTGCTCCCTTTTAGCAACAGCAGGGTCTACCCAAGCATGTATGATCAACTCATCACAAAAGCAATCAGGCATTAATTTGGTCAATCATTCCTGCGACAGCAAATCTAGGTCTCCAACTAGACTGTTTGACACCAGACTCCAGCTAAACTGAAGGGCAGGAAAAATGCTTCCAAACACACCCATCTGCAGAAGTGGAACAATTTAGATGTCCAATATTTAATATCCCATTCACGTGTTTATGTTGTTTGGTTTGGTTTTTTTTAAGCAAAGGTTACCCAAGAGTTAAGTGGAACTAAAAATAAAAAGCATCCAAAAAAATTCAATCGGGTCTTCTAATAATAAAAAAAAAAACCACCCACCCTCCAGTCCTTCTCATTTAGCAGAGTATTTATTTGGAGTTGCTGTTAGGCTGCTGCATGCTCTGCATCTATGCAGCTTCACTAAAGAGCAGCCCTTTTGAAGCAGCACTTGACTTTGTTTTAAATATCTTGCTAGTTTCCATTTTAGCTCTGTGAGGCGATTATTTTCTCCTCTCACCAAACTCAAGTTTTACAGCAGTTGAAAATGCTGATGGCTTAACTGGTTTCTTTTTTTTTTTTCCGGTTTTTTTTTTTTTTCCCCTTCTTTTCCCCACTTCATAGCAGCCCTGAGGGGTTTTAACTCTTTCTGCAGCACTGAAAACCTGCTTTTGGAGTTCAATGTTTAACTCGCGCTGGGAGACTCATAAATATTCGGAGTCACTCTCTCCCTCTCTGTTTGATTAGGAAATGAGCCTTTAACTCAATGTAATCCCCAAGCCATTAACAAAAAAGCCCTCAACAGCTCCACTATTAGAATTTCACTCCTAACCCACAGAGGATTGAATTAGATTAACATAACTACCCACAATCTGAGTTTATTTTCTGTGCCAGATAGAAATGTGTCTTCAGGAAAGGAAAAGAAGAGAGCAGGAGAGCAAGCATAGCATAATGAAATGTAAAAATAGAGAGATGAGAAAGAGAAGGACAGACACAGAAGTGATAAAAGAGCAAGAGAGAGTGAGCTACACAATCTTTAATAACTGGCTGCTGGCTTTGGGGGTTTTATTCAGAAGGCCCCTAAAAACAGAATTGTTTCAAGGAGGTTTTTTGATTTTGGGTATTTTTTTTGGTGTTTTTTTTGCTGTTTATTCCGTATTCTTGGGGATTTCCAGCAAGACACCTGAGTGTGCTGCATCCAGACACCTGTGCAGCAGCTTTGGCACAGGTTTTATTTCTAATTTCCAAGGGATGTCATACTCAGCAATGCAAGGAGGGAAAAAAAAATCTACATGGCAATCATTACTTTGCAGAGAAACAAACAAACTCAGGTGAAACAAAAGGTGTTGGTTGGTTGGGTTTTTAAGGCTTGAAAGAACATGAAATAAAAATGCAATAGGCCTGTGGCAAACTAGACTGGGTAGAATAAGTTGTTTTGGTGACTGGTAGGTGCTTAGTCCACAAAACCTGAAACACTAGTGAGGCAGAAATGGAATAACAAAGAATTCCTTCCAAATAAAGCTCCAAAACCTTCCCTCTAATCACAGGTAGCCTAAAAAAAATAGAAGTTGGCCCCTAAACACAGACTATAGGACAGTAGATGCTTGGTTATTTTATTCCAAATGCAGTAATCAAAAAATAAGGGTAGTTTAGCAAGGGAAAAGACCCACGTGAGGCTGAAAGACAAGGATAAAGTCCAGCAATTTTGTGGACACAACTATTAAACAGTCAAAAAAAATTCCTAAGTTAAAATCTTTTCTAGTTTTCTACTTGGAGGACTTTTTTGGGAATGGTTTTCTTCCAAAATGCACAATAAATGAGATTTTGCAGGAATTCCCCAGCACAGTCGTGCTGATATTTTTGTTTGTGGAGGGGAGAAAAAGATGCTATTTTGATTTTTCAAGCAGTAAGATGTCTCTTGGTTTTTAGTTTTTAGGGGGACCTTGAGTTATATGATAGATTCTTTGCTAGTTACAGAGTCAGCAATCTTGTTCTTTTAATGCCTTTCAGAAAAAAAAAAAGTCTTTCCCTTTATTACCCAACAACATTGCATTGTCACAGGGAGGGAATAAATATAATGCCAAAACAAACAGAAAAGGAACTTTCATTTAAATAGGTAAAGCAAAAAAAGCCTTAATAATCAAAATGAAGCTTCGTGTGATGAGAATAGTCAGNACACAACCTTAAAAACACAACCTCAAGTTTGTAAAAGATTAAGGCAAAAAGATGCAACCTCTTTGTGTTTTGACAACAACGTGATGCTAAAAGTTATAAATAAAAATAAATTCTAATTCTTCCCTCTCTGTATATTTCTGTTAAAAAAAATGACTGCAAAAAGACATCATTATTGGAATATTTGGCATTAAAGCAGCTTGTTGGTGATGAGAGAGCAAGTTCCTTCTCTGCTTGTCACTTTGCAAAGCCTTGCACCCCTCTTTTGTCATTGAGGAGACTCGGTGGTGCTTCCCAATTTCCAATTCAAGAAACTTCAGCTGCTCAAGGATAAATACACTGGGTAAAAGCAAAATTGCATTTCATCTCAGAACAGCTTTCTGTGAAGCTGGGTGGTGTGGGGGGTGTGTGTGATGACAATGGGATTTTTTAAGAGGGGAAAGGTTGGGTCTTTTAAGCCAGGACTGCTGAAGTTTCCAGGTTTGCCTTTAGCAGCGTGGGATAAATAGCACCTGTCCTTGGTAAGCCCTTAAGCAGAGTTACGTTATGCACTGACCTTTTTGGAATGCCAGCAAACCTGAGCCTTTCTCTAGCCCAAAACAAAACTGTTTCCCTTCAACTTTCCATTGCTTGGCAAAGGAAAGTCATTGGCAATTAGCGAAAAGCGCCCGATTGCCANAAATAGGTAAAGCAAAAAAAGCCTTAATAATCAAAATGAAGCTTCGTGTGATGAGAATAGTCAGGCTGCCAGTTTTGTTTTATTTGGGGGGAGGGGTGGATTGTAATGATCATTTTGGGCATTATTTGTATGTGTAAATTCAATGTGTTTATCCAAATTGTCCTAAAAACCTTCTTTATATCTAGAATTCTAGCTGAAAGATAGAGTGCTTAGAGCAAAAAGTTAAAAACTTAGAAAGAATAAATTTATACTCATTTTTTTGTTCCTAGAACTTCAGTTTAAAACTTTGAGTATTACAAAATGTACAAAAAAAATGAAGAATATTTGTCACTTTTCTACAGGCAGTCCTAGCTATAATAATTTATATAATNGGGGTGTGTGTGATGACAATGGGATTTTTTAAGAGGGGAAAGGTTGGGTCTTTTAAGCCAGGACTGCTGAAGTTTCCAGGTTTGCCTTTAGCAGCGTGGGATAAATAGCACCTGTCCTTGGTAAGCCCTTAAGCAGAGTTACGTTATGCACTGACCTTTTTGGAATGCCAGCAAACCTGAGCCTTTCTCTAGCCCAAAACAAAACTGTTTCCCTTCAACTTTCCATTGCTTGGCAAAGGAAAGTCATTGGCAATTAGCGAAAAGCGCCCGATTGCCACAAAGTTCTCAATCAACTCCCCTCCTTGTGGGTCACGCTGACCTTCCTCTGACAGCGTGAAAACAGCAAAAATAAATCCAAATCAATCCGTTATTCCCTTTAATATTATTAAGGTGATGCCATCATTTTTTTTAGCCTAGATAAAACGACTTGGCGCTGAACGTTTGGCTCCAAAAAAAAAAACACAACAAAACAACACAACAAACCACCAAACTCAAGCCCCAAATCAACCTCATATACACAATAAAAGGTCCAAGTTGGCTACTTACATGCTGCGGGTGGAGAGCTGAAGCTGGAGGCTGGAGTAGAATTTCCCTTGCCCTCAGGTACTTCTAATTGCTGATTAAATCTCTTTTGGTTCCGCCTGCACCAGCCGCCAGTCCCCTCTGCGTCTCTGCCTCTCTTTGTGACTAGGACACAGTACTCCGAGTCCCAACCTATAAATAGATCCCAGCTCTGTGATTGATATAACAGGCAGCTGACAAAAAAAAAAAAAA
>VYZU01089638.1:27056-40620 GCA_013401355.1 Ceyx cyanopectus
AGAGAAAAAAAAAAAAAAAAGAACTAACCAGGTCGTAAGCAAAGAAGCAAAAGCTGGGCTTTTAACTCTGCGCTGTGCCCAGGGAGGAGTCCCCCCACAGTCACCCGTGGGCATCAGAAAGAGAAAGTGCAAGGCAATTATTTTCCCAGCAGCCTTCCAGCAACTTGAGGCACGGCGAGTGAACGAACAAAATCGAGAGAGGGGGAAACCACGACTGGCAGATTTGCAGCCAAATCTTTTGCCATCTAGCAAAAATCGAGGAGTTTTGAAGAGCAAGGGAAGGCTTCGGAGTGAAGAAGTTGAGTTCTGAGGGTTGGTCCAGGCATGTTTGTGTTTCTGCTGCAGAATAAAGTGGGGCGAGCGTGTAGGTTAGCAATTTACCAGCTCAACAAGCTGCTTAGGGTCTCTGCCCACAAATGCTGTTTGATGAGGCTCTTCCCAACACCAAAACTCAGGGCACTGATGGGCACCTCCCCTATTGACTCAGCAGAAGTTCCTTAGCTCTTAAGGATTTCAACCTTAATTTCTTCTCGTGTCCTTGGCTGCCAGGAGAAAAATGGATGAGTTCTAGATAGCAGCAAAGGTCTTTTGCGAAGGCTAGGCTGGGAGTCCAGCACCTGGGTTGAGGGAATGCATCAGGAATGCTTCTGCTCTGGTCCCCATTCATAGATCTAAAGGTTGCCCTGATCCTGTGTTTTTTCTCTATCTACCCTCTAAAGGTTCACCTGTTAAAGCCACAGCCAGGCCAGGCCAAAAGCTTTTCCAGGAGGCAGCTGGTTCTCCAAGCCCTTTGCCAACTCCCAGATATTCATCATCTCCAGTAGAACCTCAGAGGCTATGCCATAGCAAACAAACTGAAAGGCAAGGCAGCTCCTGAGGAGAAGGGTGGGGGAGAAAAGAGTAAGCAGAGAAGAAAAACAAGCTTTTGCTACACTGCTTGCTACCTTTGGCAGTATCTCCTACAATCATCTCTTAGCACCATGCTCAGCTCTGCAGGGAAATTCCTAGTGCAGACAGAGTACCAAATCCACCAGCCTTCTTTTCAACATACTGCTAGGTCTGCTTCAGCTGAGATGCTAAAGAAATGCTGAACTCATAAAGAACAGGAGAAAATCCTCAGGCACCAAGCCCATCCTGAACCCCATGGTTCTTTGGCTCAGTGGCTAACAGTACCTGAGCTATTGAAGCTAGTTTAGGCATGTCCACATTGCACTGCTGCTCTTGCTGGAGTAAAGAAAGTGAGTTCAACAGCAGCAGCTATCCTGAAGAAAGTCAAGGTACCCACCACATCACAGCTGAGTTCTCAGTTCAACTGCAGTTAAAGATTACACAGGAAGATAAATTTCTCTCTTTAGTCCAAATCCTTCTGCATGCATAATTCACCTCTTGTCAATATGCTTTGTGTCTAAGCTGGTAGGACTTAGAAATAAAGGTTTTTTTAATGCCCTTCTTAGGGCAAGGGGTTGATGAAGCAATGGGCAGAGGCTCATGACATGTAGACATGTCTCCTCAGTTGAACTACTGCCCTGGGTGAAGCCTTTACCACTTTACCACTGCTGCATATCCCACAGCTTTAAAAAACAGAGATAAAAATACTTAACACTTCACTTGAAAGCACTTTGGTACAGATGAAGACCTTCATATGAAGAGCTAGAACACAAAAGTATCTGACAGGCTGAGCTCCAGTGTGAAAACACATCCTCAATTAGCTGCAGGATTATGGTTCTTCACCTTGTTAAGTCAGATCTCAGATAAAAAAATTACCTGGCCAGACAAAGCAAAATTTGAATTTCTGCCCTCTCGTTTGGCTGGCTAATAAAAGATATTTTGGGCTTTATCATTGAGAGCTGTAAAGCACTTTGCCATTGGAAGGAATTTAGAAGCTCAGTATGCAGAATAATCACTCAGGCATGGCAAATCACAGTGGAGCATGATCTGGGCATACATTAGTCCCCCATCCTTACACTTTCTGTGTATCCACCCCAGTGCATAAACACCACTTAATTCCAGACCAAGTAGAAGACATTTTGAAGTGAAACAGCAGCTACAGAAGTTTTTTCTACTTGTTTGGGAAAAAATTATTTTTTAAAATGCTTTTTTGCCAGGGCCACTTTCATCCTAAACCTAGATTTCACGTTCAGAGGTAAAGTTTTAGTGCTTAATTTACTTCAAATACAAAGTGTTTTGAGCTTTGCAGATAGAAATCTGGGCAAAATTTGCTCAGCTGCATACAAACTATTATAGAAGAATGCAGAACACACTTTCCTTCTAATGACAAAAGAAGCAAACATGATAGGAACAATGGCAAAAACAGTTGAAACTTGAAATTACTGGTGCAGTCAATGGCATCTTCCAGTCCCCCCAGCTGCATGTGAAACCACACAGATAATCTTTGTCCCTTCTCCCATGAGCATCAAGATGTTCCTGTGGACATCTGATTTATGTGCCACAAGTTTAGAGCTTAGGACTGCTGCTGCTTTTATATCAGGGAATGTAAGTATGAAGATAAATTTGAAATAATAAACTGAATTTCAGCTCTGCAGTTTCCAAGGCTAGCCACAAAATAATAATAATTGCTAACACACAACAAAATATTTCTTTGGCAGAGTCACACTACTTTGAAAGAGTCCCAACAAACCAATGATAACTTTTCAACATCAAGGAGGTCAATGTCAAAAGAAAACCCAACAAAAACCTTCTTCCAAGACTGTGAAAAGAACTAGAGGAGGGATAAAAGATAAGCACAAGGAAAAGTCTGAGTATCAATGCTCTTCTGGATGCTTACTACACATAATATTACTCTTATATTATAATATTAAATTATAANTCACACCTAGTTAAATATATGATGCATTTTGATACAAAGCATGTACTCTGAGAAATCATCAAATAGGAGGGAAATGCTGATATTAATGCCAGGAGTTTAGCTGACTTATTTCCTTATTTTAGTGCTGCAAACTTCATATTACTTCATCCTTCTCTTTCTGTACAAAAAATATTCACATCAGGGTCTTTTTTGGCACCCAAAGTCCATACATCTGCACCCATTTCTTCCATGCACTCTCAAGGATGGTAATTACCATGCTGCCATGTCAAGACTCTCACAACCAGAGAAGATGCTCAGTTCATACATTTGTAAACTTGGCTCCTTCTTTAGCTCCTATGTGTTTAATTTTTTTCCCCAGGAGTATGGAGGAAAAGGCTGAAATTTAAACACAAGTCCCATAGCAGATTTGACCAAGATATCACCACCCTCCAGCTCCCTACCAGCTGGAGATTAGAACTCTGCTTTTTGCCAAGAAAAGTTGGATGAGATGATCTTTGAGGTCCCTTCCAACGTGGCATTCTATGAATCTATGGTTCTATGAAAATCTATTTGGCAGAAAGGAACCTGTGAAAACTTTCTAAACACCTCCAAGCAAATCACATCAGGTTAAGGCTACAGAACTTTCCTACTTCAGGCAGCACCCACATCTGATCTTCATTTTCATTGTGGATGGAGAAAAGGCTTCACCTGGCATATCCTTGCAGAGTTAGGCAGTGAAGAGGCACCATTTGCTCAGCAGAGGTTATGACATTGGCTTTACCAAGATCTAGAGCAAACACAGAATGATACTCTTGTTTTTTTCTGAATTTATCAATAATAATGATGTGCTAATGAAAAATAGCTTGGCCTGAGCAACAAAACACACCAGAGTGTGTTCAGGGACTATCCAGAACAAGAATTCCAGTTCTACACGTGCACACAGAAATGAAATCTATAAGGAATTAACCAAAGCCTGCAAGCACTAGGACAATCATATGCTGCATGACATTTAAACACCCGATCTTTGCCAGTCCATCATGTAGGGTATGATAAGAGTCCTTTCTCCCCTCACCTCGTGTAGATCCCACCTAAACTTCTGCTTCCAATGCAGAGCTTTTCCTTCAAGTTCTTCAACAAATCAGAGTGAGACTTCTTGGATGCACTGCTGCCTAAATTGTGTCACCACGATGCTCTCTTGCTGGAAACCACCATCATCTTCTTCCAAGCTGCAATGCATTTCACCCACACTGGGCTGAGAATGCCATCATTTGGGGCATTTGCACTGCCAGCATTGCAGATGCTTTGCAGAAACTCACTGCTGGGGTTGTACCACTTGGTTTAGGACTTTGTTTAGCAGCAGCAAGTCCACACCTGTGCTGGCAGGGCATTAGCTGTGCTCAGATCTCAAAGCAGCCCTGCAGTCTACTAAGGTCGACTTCAGGCAAGAGATAGGGTTTCATGTTCTCAGTGACCTTGGCCATGCAGTGGGGAGGGAGAGAAGAGTGCTAACTGGCATAATAAACCTTGTGGCCATTTTGATAGCAGGAGGACAAAGTGAGATTGAAACCAGTTCTGGTGCCAGATTCAAACTGGGGGCCAAGACTGGCAGAAACAGGCTCCCCTTGTGTTTGTGTTTTTTTGTTTTGGTTTGAATTCAGATTCCTTCAGACAATTTCTACATAACCCAAACAACTAAATTATAACCACAGACAGGCCTAACCTTGATGTCTGGCTCCAGATCTAAACTCCTTACAGCCAGACTGAAAAAAACACACCACCATTTACCATTCCCTTTTCTCCTTTCCAAGTTCTCCATACTTTTTGTTTGTGCATCATGCTCAATTAAGAGATACATATATTTATTTTTTTTTTTAAATAAAAATAAAGCAAATAACTGATGAAGTTCCTCAAAGGAAGGAGGTGTTCCTGGCTGCAGACACCCAGGAGAGGAATAAACTTTGCCAGGAGAAGCCCTTGGCATGCCAGCTGAGAGGTTTCAGGGCTGTTCAGCTGCTTCCATTCCCATGCCTGCAGGTTGGCACAACCCAGCAGAGCTCTCAGGGGAAAGTGTGGTGCTGCACAAGCTCCTCAGCCTCTAAAGCAAGGAAATAGAAATTCCGCAGTGGGTCCCTCAAAGCAACACCACTATGTCCTGTCCAGTCTCATTTCCCAGTAAGAAAAGACCTGAGGTTGTGACTTTCACTGGTGTGGAGAAGGCACAGCTCTCAGTGCTGTCAAAAATACCATCACCAGCTGATTGTCCCTCAGCATTATCCACGTTGGGTGTCTGTGGGGAGGTGCTGGCCTGGAGGGCAGCCTCTGTGAGCAGCAACCAGAGCTGCCCTGTGCTGGCCACAGCTGCTTCCAGCCAGTTCCAACTGACCCATCACAGGGCACAGCTACACCCTGCAGCCAAAGGTGGTGACAACTGGAGGAAAACACTTAATAAAGGACAAAACACTGCACACTGGAGGTGTGAGAAATGGACTCACAGACACCCAGGTTAGAGCAAGCCCCTGCACGGTGGAGCAGGTGGGTGTTTCCCAGAGGAACTGCATCTCACAGCTGGCCAAGGTCAGGCCACTGCAGTGTCTCACAAGAGACAAAAAAATACCTGCTTCATTCAGTATCTCTCCCTCTGCACCCAAGAGCCAGCCAAGGAAGTGCTCTCAGATGGGTGATCTCTAGCTAAGGCTGACAAGGCTCCTGTGCCAGGCAGGATGCACCCCAGGGATGGGGTAGGAGGAGACAGGCCACCAGAAATAACCCTGAACAGCCCTGGAAACTGTCTTGTAACTGTGGGAGAGACTCCTCTCCCACACAGATCACACCAAAACCCTACCTCCAACTCCTGACTGATAATGGAATTAAACCAGAGTATCTGGGAGGCACTTGAGGGCACACATGACTTTCACAGACAAAGCAATGTGTGTGCAGATGCCTGCCTCAATTCCCTCGCTGGCAGTGAAGTTCTGCCACCACAGTATCTCTCCCTCACTGTGGGTAAATCAAACATGAAATGGCAGGCTAAACATTACCCTCACAGAGGCCTCTCTCTCCAGCACATAAAGCTATGGCAAGGTGCACTTGCACCCTCAGGGGAACAGAGATCTACATTTCCAGATAATGCATCTCAGCTCTGTGCCATCTAAAATCACTTTTTAGCCCACTCCATAGCTGCCAGGCCCTTGGCAAAGGGCTGTAAGCCCTTGTAATGTGTTGAACATGCACAGACCCAGGTAAAATCACCCCCCCCCCGTTGTCTCTCTGTCTTCAGGCCAACCACAGTAAGTTCTGCTGAACTTTGGTTCAGCTTCTCCCTCTTCACTGCAGTTCTGCTGCCAGGTCTCCTCAGCCTCCTCACCCCATCACCTCAAGTCCTCCTTCATTTCAGGATGGCCAGTCTCCTCAGAAAGATCTGACCCAGACCCTTCTTGCCCTGGAACACCTCAAAACTCAGCTTTCCCTCACCATGAAAGTGGAGAGAGGGAAGGAAAAAGGGGCAGAATTTTTTTCTTTAAATGTAGTTACCCACGTTTGCAAGAAAGAAGGGTTTTGCAAAGGATTTAGTGTTCCCTTCTCTGCTCCCCAGGCAGTCAAAAACTCATTTCCCTCCACACTGAGCTCATCCCAGCCAAAGGAGCAAGGCTACAACACACACTGGGAAGGGCCATCTGTGCTGCTGAGCTTTACCTCTTGTTTTCAGTGGCTCAGGATTTGTTTTGAGGATCCTTTGCACTGTGAGGCCGTGAAGGCCACACACATGGTCCCAGCAAAGAGGTGGCAGTGCCAGGGAGTTCCAGGATAACATGTCTGATGCTCAGGGCAAGTGAATGGCAACTGCACCCCTGCCAGGCTGAGGAGGAGCCCCAAACCCAACAGTTTCTTTCCCAAGTCTTGGCATGTGCCACAGACAGCATCCCCCCCTTGCAATGCCAGTGAGGGTCTGGTGGGAAGCACTGGTGCTTGGCCCTCACCCCCCTCCTCACCCCTCCCCAGCAGACCTGGAAGAACCGAGGGCCATTTCTGGGCACAGCAGTGCCCTGCATCTCGCCACAGAAACACAAAGCTGCTGGAATTAAAAGTGAAGCTCAGGTATAGCACAGTCTATATAGCAAGCTATATTGTCCTTCACCCTTCCCTCCTCCTCCCCCCACCACCCAAAAAGATGCTGCATTCACTGAAGCTTAACAGTAAAGAGCGGGGGGGGGAAACCCAAAATCTCTCTGTCAAATTCTTAACCTCAAGTGGATTTACCCAAGGCCGCTTGGAAACAGCTGCTTGAGGAAGGTTTCTGTAGAATTCCTGTTTCAGATGTAGACATTTAGCTGCTCAGTCCCTTGCTGCTGCAGGTCTGTGCCTCTCACCACACCTGGACCTGTCCTCACCTGGAATAACCAGTCCCTTCCATCGCCTCTGCCTACGGCTCTGCTGCAGCTGGGAGGTGAGGCTGGGCTCCTCACCAGTCCCCTCCCTTGAGGAATGTGTCATGAGCATGGCCTCACAAATACTCCTTCTCACAAGGCCTTCCCAGTGAGCACACACAGGGAAGATCTCAAACAATCACAGCAGCTTCTTCCCTGGCACATCACACAGCACACCTCTGCTCACAAGCTTAGAAGAAAACCCCAAACTACCAGCCCAATGGATGATCTCAATCAGAATCACAAAATATTAGGGGTTGGAAGGGAGCTAGAAGATCATCTAGTCCAACCTCCCTGCCAGAGCAGGGTCCCCTAGACCAAGTCACCCAGGAACACATCCAGGAGGGTCTGGAATGTCTCCAGAGGGGACTCCACAACATCCCTGGTTTAGATTTAGGCAGAAAAATAGCTGAGTTGGCATTGCTTGATGCTCTCCTGTGCCCTGTAAATACACCTGAATAGACAAAAAAACCAACAACCTTTCTCTCTTGAATATATCCCATGCCTTGCCTTCACATCCTGGGATTCATTTACCTTGTTAAATCCCATGGAAATTTCAGGCCAGTCTGCTTTCCACTCTTTGGAAGCTTCTTCTCCAGAGTTTTTGCCCTACATTCGTGTCATTCTTCCACAGAAGTTTCTTTTTTTTGCCATGTTATCAGATGACACAATTCCCATTTTTTAATTTGTAGAAACAAGGCATTAGAAAACACAGCCTGCAGGATTTTTTTTTTTCATGTCTCCTTCAGAAGTTTCAAAAAAAACCAGCTTATTTTTAAAAAGTTATTGTATTTTTCACTTTCTCCCTGGTCACTAGCTCACATCCAGGCAGAAAGCAAAGCTCTGGAGACAGGTGAACTTCTTGTAACCATAGTATATTTCTTATTTTCTGGCTGGATCAACAGATTCATCAAGAAAACACTTGCCTAAAGATTAGTCATTCTTTTATGAAATTGAACCAAAATCTGAGTTTTGGAGGAATTATTTGGAAATCTCCTTCAGAACTTCAGAATTTTTTACTGACTCTAGGAAAAAATTAATCCAAAAGCAAACAAGACTTAATGCTGAAAGCCACAATACCAGGAAGAAGCTCCTTGTCCTGAACTGCTGATGGATTCCTTCTTTTAAAGGTGATTTCTTAAGCCAAGTTCTCCATAAATGCAAACTCTTACTTCATCTTTTTCTTCAAGATGTGTGAGAGAAATGGCTTCTGCATTGCTACATCATGCTTGTGAAATGCTACCTGTTGCCCTTGCAAACGTTGTTGGGTTAGGAAGATGGACAACCTCAGTGGTCCATGGAAAAGCAAGATTATGAGCAAAATCCATCCAGCCATTACCTTTATTTCATGGTACAAACAGGCAAAAAGTCAGAGAGTTCCCTGACATTAATGCCTTTAAGGCTGTGCCATGACAGAGGTGACTCCATAGTTACTTGTTCATCTCTGAGACTCAGCTTGTGTTTCCAGATGCCTCATAAAAGGTAATTTTTACTACAACTAATTACAGACACACTGTGTTGACTCCCCAGCCAAACCTGTAACCCTTTTATGTTATTGTTGCTATTATTATTATTATAAACAGCATTCAAAACCTGGGCCCTTTGACACTGAACACCATGCATCTGTATATATGCAAATATGGTCTCTACTGCAAATACTTTGTAATTTGAGGCTTGGTCTGCATCATTTTTGTGTAAATGCCACTCTCCCACTTCAGAGGGATGATTTTATAGGAATACTGCATTAAAGAAAATTAAATAACTATAACCACATTTATGTTAGTCTAGCTTATATCTCCAAAGAAGCTATGCTGAAACTAAGTATGTCATAGCAAATATATTTTTTATATNATATATTTATATATATTATATATATATGATATGAATATATTAATATTCATGCCAGAACTGTACCAGTTTAAGTACACTGGGATCCAAAAATCACAGTGAAACCAGTACAGAAACAGTATAGGATAATGAAAACTGGGGCACACATAAAGTAGAGGGCAGAAGACACAGTCAGTGCATCATCACTTTCACATCTTCACCTCAACTTACCTCCTGAAAGAATCTTCTACTGCCATTTTTGAGTGTGCACTGCCTTCTCATGCACCTGAAACAAAGATGTCTTGTTTCCATTGGCTTTTCTCTGCTGTGTTTGGCTTTTCAACTGTGTTATACTGAGGCTGCAACGTTACTCACCTCTTATTAAATTCCAATGAATCCACATATATTAGCAGCATTCTGAATATCCAGAAAGAAGGAAGCTCATGCCTTACTAGTCACCAGAAAATCCACAAGAGACACTGGCCAAGCACTGGGTCCTGTGATGCACACACAGTAAGATGTCAGCCTCAGCTGAACTCTCCTGTAATTGGGGCATTTGGACAGTCCCTGGCCCATGTGGATTTCCTGGACTCTAATAAGAGTGAAGAATGATTGCTCATTCTGCAACCTTTTCCTAAGGGATAATAATAAGGTTCTGCCTCCTCTACCTGGCATTTCATGAAACTTGCATGAACTTCATACGTTTCAGACGTCTGACTGGGTGTAAAATAAGTCTGAGATTAGATAACATTCAGCAGTTACACAAACACAGTGCAATAACATACACAAAAAATCAGCCTTGAAAATCAGCCTTAACAATAGATTTCTGTTCACCTGACATTTTTCTAGGAACATGATGTTGCAATATTATCTGTTTCCTTGTCTTTAAAAACCAACCAAACCACCAACTGAACCAAACTAACCCCCACCAAACCAAGACCCTCACCCCACTTTCCAACCAAAAAGAGCTGCATATGGAAGCAGGAGCCCTCACCTGTGCAATGCTCAGCTTCATCCTGCTCCCCTCTTCTTGTGATGCCACAGCCCTCCTTGCTGCTGAGCACATCCCACCTCAACCCAGCTCTACCTTACAGGTAGAAGAGGGCAGGCAAGGGCTCTGGGAGTGCTCCTGGGCTCTATGATCTCTAGTAAATTTATGTACAACAGTGTCCTTGGCCCCCAAAAGTGTCTGGGGTAACAGCAATCCTTCACATGCTGCTAAACTGTCACTGTCATGCACATACCCCTGGAATTGAAAGCCAAATTATCCCTCTAGGTTTAGCTCTTTGTTTCAAACCACTTCTGTTCACTCTGGATCTCTCAGGGCACACGAGGATTTGAAGTGATGATGCAACCTGGAGAGTATTTTTTTTTTTCCTTCTGTGCTGTATTACTCCAAGGAGGCTGGGTAGGTCCTTTGTATGCTCAGAATCCAACTTCCTCCTAGACATGTTTTGGGGGAGAAAATGCAGCAGCTACATTCTCTAGAGTCAGATCTCAGGATAAATAGGTCTGGGTTTTGTTGTCCCCTCTGAGGTATCAATGTTATGTCTTTGTTTTTTCACTCCACTCCTCCCCCTTCACAAACCCAAAACACTTTCTCTGAATAATCACAACTGCACTGATTTCTTCCCTCTGCAAGGGAGCCTGGAGCCTGCACTGATATTTTTAGGTAACCCACTTGCTCAGTTTTCTTTCCCCTTTGTGAATAGATTTTTCTCTTATTCTAACTCGTGCTGCAACACATTTTCCTTGTCTCTTTCTTGTGCTGGAACTCCCTCAGAACCACAAATGCAGTGCCTACTGCTTAGGTATAAGGCTGCACCATCACTCTATGGTGATTTTTGTGTCTGGGCCCTCCCACATTGACCAGAAATACAGAGGTAGACCCCACAAGGAGATTTTGATAGTAGTAAGTGGTTGAAATATTACATAGCAAGCCAACCAAAAATCCCAATGAGTATTTTCATCATTATTCATCAAGCTGATAAAGATCTCATCCAGATGAAGGGGGTAAGAGACCCATCCAGCAAAGGAAGGTTTGAATACAACTGAAGAAGTTTCTCATCCAAATTCTGTTTCAGAGTGACAACTGGCATAAAATATCACTACTCTGAGATAAGGAGGCTTTTGTGCTCACTTTGTGGAAGTATGAAGAAGAAAAACAGAATAAAAACAAGGCAGAAGAGGATCAGGAAGAGCTTGTATGGCTGTGTCCAACCCATGATGCTGTTGTCTCAAAGAGGTTTCCTCCTTGCTTCAAACCATATCCTGGTTTCTCATGTCTTCTGCTTCAGGAATCTTAGGAATGTCTTTTTCCACATGACTCTTCTTTCAGCTTTTGCACTGTTCTTTGTCCTAGCCAACTGCTTTTTTTTTTTCCCCAGTATTTTCATTTCCCTTTCCTTTTTATTTTGGCCCATAAACAGCCCCCTTCCCCAGCATGTCAACAGCAGTGGGAAGTAACCTAATTAATAGTTCCTTGATAGCTTACCCCCACCACACACACACCCCCCATATCCCACTGGCAATTCAACAGCCCTCTCTCAAGAAAGGAAAATATTTCCATACTAATTAATAACAACATTGGGTATTTCTGAGTGGAAGGATCTGGGATTCCCATCTGGGCCTAGCTCTCTAGAGCTGCCAGAGCTATTGTACCTCAAAGCACATTTGCTTTTCCAAATCCTTGTGTCATTAACTGTTTACACTGCTCTCTCTATCAAACATCTTTGCCAGCCTGGCTCTTATCTGGAGGTGACCTGAGCCAACATGACCAGTTGCTTCTTCTGAACCACAGGCCAGCAAAAAAAAAAAACCAAACCAAACCAAATAAAATGTGGGAAACACTGGTGCTTCTGAAAAAAATAAAGTAAAAAACAGAACTCTTCCCACTTTCAGATAATCATTTAGATGAAATAAATGCACAAGGAGCATGTTTACTAAGCAGTGAAAGGCATCTTCAAAACAGAGTAATAAGGAAGTAACTGCAACAGAATAAAGAAGGGAAATAAATGAGGTGGCTCCACTTATTCTGTCACTCTGGAAGGGGCTGTCCAGGGAGGTTGTGGAGTCTCCTGCTCTGGAGACATTCCAGACCCACCTGGATCTGTTCCTGGGTGACTTGGTCTAGGTGCCCTAGATGATCCTCTAGCTCCCTTCAACCCCCAATATTCTGTGACTGCAGTTCTACCCTCACAGCCTCCACTGCTCCAAATACTCCACATATCCATTTTCCATCCCAGAGCCTCACACTACATCCTCACCACCCCCAGGACCTGCATGGCCACTCCTTGGGGAGTCTTCCCCCATCTCCACAAACAATCATCCTTGCACAGCAGCCAAGCACATGTTTCCACCCACAAGGTTGAAAGGAAGGAAGGAAGGAATGAAGGAAGAAAAGATCCCTCGGAAAGGAGGAGGGAAGAAGGATGGAGACAGAGGCAAATAGGAGGGAGAGTGAGAGGGGCCATAAATTCCCTTCTAATTCCAAATAATTCCGATTACACGGATGAGTAGTTTTCAATCAGAAAGATAATCTCAAAGATAGATGGCAGGATAATTGCTCGTCGGCACGACGTAAATATTGTGTCGTTTCTATTAATCTCAGCGAATCGGGTGTCAGGGTTGTCACTCATTCATCAAAACAAATTAAAAAAAACCCCCATATTAAAAAAAAAAAAAGTGAGAAACGCTAGAGGGAGGAGGGGGGGATGTGTATCCAATAAGCAGCTTGAAGGTAATGAATGCTGCTTACATGCTGTTTGTGGGTTTCTTTTGGTTTCTAAAAGCTAAAGGTAAGTCAGGCAGTAGGTCTGATTAACCTCTCAGCAGGCACTGCTGCATGGAGAGCAGCAACAGGGCTGAAGGATGGGACTGGGGGGAAAGAAGTGGACAATATGCACTAGATATTGGGAATTAATAGCCCGTGCATTAAAAATAAGCAGGAGGTAGTGCAGAATCCCAGTACCTGGGAGAAAGGACACGTGTCATAGCGTAAAACAAAAGCAGTGCCTCTATCTGCCACGCATAGGAGCGGCCAGGGATGGAGAGTGATGTGGGAAAGTTGGCAAGCAGGGCACACAGTAGCCCTTGAGTAGATCCCCACTGATCTTGAGTGGATCACCTTGCTTTGCTATTGCCCATGTAGCATTTTGGTGAGGCTTGAAGGAAAACTGTTCCTTTCTCTGGAGTGGCCAAAACACTGCCCAAGCTTCTGCTCTGAGGGATGATGCAAAGGTATCATGTTTTTAGACCAGACTTAGTTTGTCAACTAAGACAAATTTTGTCCTCCTGAGCTCCAGGAAGAAGCTGACAGGTTTTGGCTGTAAGTTAACTTAGTGCTTTGCAAACAGCCCAGTGATACAAGGACCTGAATCAGTGCCCAGGGGCTGTCTTCACTAAACGGATTTGGAAAATGCTAATATTTCATCCTTGGCCACGTCAGTGTTCCTGTTCATTTACTGCTGCTGTTTGCTAAGTGAACTTCTTGATTTTTAAATTTATT
>VYZU01089640.1:1653-12574 GCA_013401355.1 Ceyx cyanopectus
TTTTCTCAGTGAGGGTGACAGAGCTCTGGAACAGGCTGCCCAGGGGGGTTGTGGAGTCTCCATCTCTGGAGACACTTAAGACCCGCCTGGATCTGTTCCTGAGAGACTTGGTCTAGGTGATCCTGCTCAGGCAGGGGGGTTGGACTAGATGATCTTCTAGGTCCCTTCCAGCCCCTAATTTCTGTGATTCTGTGATTCTGTGAAATGAATGCTCAGAGGTAGGCTGCACCAATAACAGCTGCTGAAATAAAAATGCAATGAAAGAGGTGGTATTTGCTGCATTTGAAGCTGCTACAGAAGATGACTCTAAACATTCAGATCTTTCAGCCTATTCTGCAGAAGGTCCACGTGTCTTCCTGGTGGCAATACAAAATTCCTCCCCTCACCACTTTCCTCCTTCATTCCTGAGACTTCACAGGATCACAGAATGTTAGGGGTTGAAAGGAACCTAGAAGATCATCTAGTCCAACCCCCCTGCCTGAGCAGGATCACCTAGACTAAGTCACTCAGGAATGCACATAAGGACTTCACATAAGCCTTGCAAATTGCACCGCTTGCACAACACGATGGCTTCTGGCAGACCTAGAACTATGTGTGAGCTGCAGTTCTGACCCCCTAAAAGAAAGAAAACAGGAAAGAAAAAAAAAAAAAAAAAAAAACCCCATTTTTATGAGATTGCCTGTGTTTCTGAATTTTATGCCTCCTCACCAATTTTATAAAATAAAGAAATACAGATCTTTGAGCAACCTGATCTAGTTGAAGATGTCCCTGCTCCTTGCGGGGTGTTTGAACTTTTAAAGGTCCCTTCCAACCCAAACCATTCTATGAAATACATTTCTCCCAAAGCCCTCAGCTCCAACGATTGAAAAAGAAAAAAAAAAAAAAAGCTGCTCATAGATTACCTATCTTCTGATTACAAAGCAGCAGATTTTATAAGACTGTTTTAATTCAGAGCATCTGAAGGAACCCACTAAGCTGACCTTCAGCTCTGCATGTGAGCTTGGGCTCTTTTCCTCCCTGGGCATTCTGTCAGACCTTCCCAGAGTACTCAAATCAATGGGGCTGAAGCTCACCAACTGATTATCTGGCCCACACCAGGTTAACTCTATCAATTAGTTGGATCTGGTTAATATTAGAGATGAATAAAATTTGTCTTTTTGGAAATAAAGGTGAGCCAACAGTTAAATCTGCCATCAGTAAAATAATTTAAAAAAAAAAAAGTTAGAGGAAGACTGAGAATGATTAATGCTGGGGCCAAACTAACCAGAAAACAAATACTTCTCAATAAGAGATTGAAGCCAACAGTTTGATGCATGATGATGTAGAAATAACTCTGACTGAGAAACGTAACACTGGAATCAATTTTATCCAATAATCAAAACAATAAAAATCACAAACCAAAGTCTACCCTGAATGTACACATGGGACTCCCATTGATTTCAGTCCTAGCCACACACATGCATCTGAGGGTGGATTTTGGAACCCCGGGTCTTTAATCCACTACCTCTACTAAGCTCAGTTATTACATGCACTAAGGATGACAGCTGCATAGATGTAACCAAGAACATAATTTGGCCTATTTATTGTAAGTGTCTGAAGTGGGTTTTCTCCTACTAAAGAAGCCTAACTTTTTAGGGTTATATAAAGTCACAAGTGGCATATTGTAAAAAACTTCCAGTCTAAAATGTAAAATACACCCTGGAAAACTACTTAAAGGATCAGAATCCTTCTTCCAGCGTCAGGAAATTATTCACTGTAGAAAGAGAATAAGAAAAGGCTTTTTCAGTTTCATTAACTCTGGACTGGACTTATGTCTTTGCTAGATTTCAGACTTTGGAGTCCATAAGTACCCTTCTGTCCAATTTGTACTCTCTCTGAAAACATCCAACCCTTTGCACAAACATAATATTGCTGCATCTGTTTTTTCCCTCTTTGCTTTGGCTAGCAACACTAGGAGGACAGATAAATAACCAGCAGTGTCAGAAGCATACATCATAAATCACCAGGAAATTGAGGTAATTTGAATAGTTCTGATATGCATTAAATACGTGCAGAGCTTTAGGAGAGGCTGCCTGCAATTGCAAGTCATTAACCTCAGGTGCATCCCACATCCCAGTGTGCTCAGCAGAGCCTGACCCAGTGCTGCTGACCTTAGGGGAGTGTTCTCCAGAGTTCATGGCTCATGTACTGAATGCTTAAATCCACCTGGAAAATCAAGCAGATTATGTTTTTCTTAAGAATTCTATGCCAGTGTTCGGAAAACATAAATTATCACAAAAATTGTTAGCAAAACAAACAGTGGATTTCCAGGGGACCACAGAAATGTACGTGTTTGCACAAGTTCTGTGTTTGTTTAGGGTCACTGGGAAATTTTAGCCTTTATGGGGTGAACTTTCCAAACATGTAAGGAGCAGCTAGGACATGAATTGCAATTGAAACCAATGGAAATGAAGTGTCAAACCTCCAGTTCTGCCTTCAAGAATTTTCCTGTGGATTTAGCAAAACTATTGATATTAATTTTGAGGAGCTCCAAATCCCTATCTGTCTGGTCCCCAAGTGCACTCTCCTCAGGGTTCAGCTGTCAGGGTCAGTGGCAGGCTGTCCCAACCTTTGGTGGCCATGGAGGACTCTCAGCAGTACTGCGGGGAGGTCACTTTCAGACAAACTGGACACTTTGACCTTGCCAGAGCTCCCATGATGCAACTCTGTAGGAGTCTCCCAGAGGGATATACCATGTACTGGGATACAATTGGAGTGTCAGCATAGATGACTACATTAGCCTTTTTGAGTTTAAGCACTAGGAAGTAAAAAGATGAGAAATGTAAAGGTTAAAAAAATTTAAACATAGTCTTTCATTAATTTCTTCCACACATCCGTGCCCATACAGAGTCACTAGGTTCATAGGGCTCACTTGACCCTGATGAAACTTGAAGCAAACCTGAATCAGGAATGGTCTCTTCTTGCAAACCAAATCTTTCTGTCATTTCGTCCCATTTGTACTCCCAACCAAGCTGGCAGAAAATACACAGAGCACAGCACTTCCTTTGCTGAAGGACTGGGCAAATGTTTCTGATAAATTATCTCATACTGTCCCGCGTAATGGATGGTTCAAGGGCCTTGGTGAGGCTTCTGAAAGGACTGACTGTCATCAGTTGATAGCCCAAGCCTGTGTGCAGACACAGTTGCCACAAAAGAGGCAGAAAGCTAAAATAAACAAAACAATATCTGATGAAAGATGGCCATTTCTTATCGGAGCCATTAAAATTCCAGTCTTGAAGAGAGAGTGGGCCAGATTGTCCCTTGGAATTTGCAGTCACCATTCAGAGAAGCATGATGTTCAATAAACCAGTAAATAGTCTAGGAAGTGCCAAATAAATTTTTTATTACAATGCTGTGTGGCTGCCTGTTCTCTGCTTGATGCTGTATGACAACCTTTTGCTGATAAGAGTACTTGTGAGTGCTGATTTAGCTTGGTTGGGTGGGCTTACTTCTGTTTCCTGAGAGAATTATTTTGGATGGAAAAACAGACTTGCTGTGTTTGAATTACCTGAGTAAACCCAGCCTTGTAAACAGACTTACACGAGGCCTTCCGAGAAGGTGTATATCACCCTTGTAAATCACAAAAAGCTCCAGGATATACATTCCTGGCTCTGACATAAGCTAAGAGAAAAGAGGAAATTCACAGCTGGAACTTTAAACCTCTGCTGTTGTTGTTTTGCTCTTTACAAATTAATTGAATGAATGGGAAATCTGCCTCTCTAATTATGTGTGTAGATTGCAGTGAGACAAACAAAAGGGGAAGCTGGGCACCCATCTTTTTCTTTCTTTGACATTGGAAAGCTTTTGTCCAGAAATACTCTAGCTAAACTTGACTCAATCATATAAATTAAAAGGAAGGTGTAGTTCTTTGATTTTTACTTTGCAGACACAGGCTAACATAATTTTGTTCAGTAAAACCTTCAACATTACTATTACATGTGGAGAGGGACCTGTATTATTTAATATCTTCATTAATTATTGACATTGGGTTTGAGAGCACCATTAGCAAGTTCACAGATGACACAAGCTGAGTGGTGCTGTCAAAAGGTTGGAGGGGTGGGATGTCATCTAGAGGGACCTGGATAGGCTGAAGAGGTGGGCCCAGGTGAACCTCATGAGGTTCAGCAAGACTAAATGCAGGGTCCTGCACCTGGGTCGGAGAAACCCTCACTATCAATACAGGCTGGGGGATGAGGTGCTGGAAAGCAGCTCTGCAGAAAAGGACTTGGGGGTGTTGGTGGATGAGAAGCTGGACATGAGCCAGCAGTGTGCAATTGCAGCCAAGAAGGCCAATGGCATCCTGGGCTGCATCAAGAGAGGTGTGGCCAGCAGATGGCGAGAGGTGATTCTGCCCCTCTGCTCTGCTCTGCTCAGACCTCACCTGGAGCACTGCATCCAGTTCTGGAGCCCTCAACACAGGAAAGACATGGACTTCATGGAGCAGGTCCAGAGGAGGCCACAAATATGATCAGAGGGCTGAAACACTTCTCCTATGAGGACAGGCTGAAGGAGCTGGGGTTGTTCAGCCTGGAGAAGAGAAGGCTCCGGGCAGACCTTCCAGTACCTGAAGGGGGCTACAGCAAGGCTGGAGAGGGGCTGTTTTCAAGGGCCTCTAGTGAAAGGACGAGGGGTTGAATGGGTTTAAATTAGAGAAGATTCAGACTGGATCTCAGGAAGAAGTTCTTTACCTTGAGGGTGGTAGAACAGTGGAACAGGCTCCCCAGGGAGGTGGTTGAGGCTCCATCCCTGGAGATGGAGGTGAGGTTGGACAAGGCTCTGAGCAGCCTGGTCTAGTTGAGGGTGTCCCTGCTCCCTGCAGGGGGGCTGGACTAGATGCCCTTTGGAGGCCCCTTCCAGCCCTAAACATTCTATGATTCTATGATTCTTAGAGCCTCTTAGCCTCTTAGATAGATATATACTATTTTCAGCTCATTCCTGAAAAGGTGTTAAAAATCTTCCAAATGCACTTTAAAATAACCAAGCTTTTAGAAATGAGATTCAAGTCACTCTGAATGCTGGTGGGTGTTAAAACTATGCTTCTAAAACCTTTTTAAAAAAACTTTATCTCTCCAAATCTGTAACCTTTACTATTTTATTAGTGTCCACTCTTTCCCTCTTTCTTTCTGCCTCTCCTGCTTATGACTGGACTCCATTCACACTAAGTTTCTCACTCATTACCATGCATAGACCATTAAAATATTCTTTCTAGCATCATCAGCCTTCATGTGTTTGTAGTGGTGTCATGGGAAATGGTTAACACTGTTCTTACAGCTGTTACAGGGAGCACTGACACAAGAGAATTCAGAATTAAGGCTACACCTTAAACCCTGTAGCCAGTCCAGACTTAACTTCCTGAGGGGTGGTTAAATCACCTGCTGACAGTACCCTGATGATAGGACTTACTTGCCTACTTCACATAGGAAGATTTAAGTGGTAATTGTGGTTCTTGTTATCTCAGTACAAAATTTAGGACCAAACCCTAATAGCAAATTCTATTGGTACTGAGATTAGTACGAATGAAAATGCAATCCAATTTTCCTTACCACTCAGACCTTCCAGAAGACAGTTTTTTTTATGGATAGCATTTCTGAAAAGCTTAAGATATTCTACAAATACATCCTTTTGCTCTACTGAAAGCTGGAGGCTTCAATTTGGCAACATTGGCTGCCTTTGCTGTGTAATGAGAACACATATTTTGGAAAAGGTCTTGCTGAGTTATTTGTCATTCAGATTGTCAGAAACACAGTCAACAAATTAAGAAACATAATAATAATTACTATAATTATAATAATAATAAAACTTTCCTGCCTATGCACTGATAAAAGTTAAATTAAAATCCCACGAAGGTTTGCCAACACTTCTAGAAGATTCTTATTGTGCTACCAATATACAGCATATTACCAATAAATCAGCTATGCCTGTCTCTGTTTAAATGAGCATCAAAATCTTCTATACACAAGTTGCATCAATGCTTTCATTCCACAGTTTGCTAGTAGTTCTCCAACCTTAACATCAGGTCTGGCTCAAGGGAGAACCTGCACTGACCCTTTATGTGGTCTCTGTCTGTTGGAGAGTGAGAAGAAACGTTGTGCAATTTGCCACAGATGTTAAGAAGATGCCCACAGACTTACCAGATACAATGAGCACTCTCTGTAAATGAGCTGGGTTAAAAAGCCTGTTTCAGTGTGCATGCACAGGAGCACAGTTTTTAGAAGGATAATCAAAGTCCCAAGTAATACTGACTGCAACACACCTTACCTGCAGAAGAAGAGGGAAAGGCTTTCCTGCGTAAACTCTGTGCTTCGTGAGACAGGAGAAAGAAGAGAGGAGAGGAGAAGAGAGAAGAGAAGAGAAGAGAAGAGAAGAGAAGAGAAGAGAAGAGAAGAGAAGAGAAGAGAAGAGAAGAGAAGAGAAGAGAAGAGGAGAAGAGATGTCCCTACTGTACAGACACTATTTGTACATAGGTGATGTCACCACTCCAAATCTGATTTGGATTATTCAAGATGAATGATGACCATAATCACTATGAGCTAGCAGCTAATTCAAACCAGGGGAACATGCGTTTGGAGAGAGGCAAGACAATTGCACAGTACAAATATTCTTGCAGGGCATAACAGCTGGTAGATAATAGCTTTTTTAAACAAACATTGTCTAAATGCACTATCCAGATTATACACATCTCTTTGAATCTCGGTGGCTGCTGTTTTATTTTCCCTGCTGGTTGCAGCCAGAGGCTCAGAAAGATGACAACGAAATAACTGCTGGGTGCAATTAGAGCAGTCCAGTAAGATGGCATCTCCATTAGTAGGTGACCTCTCAAGCTATTAGGTTTCCTTTAAGCATCTCAGGAGAAAGTGTGACATCCCCAGAACATTATCAGGGCTTAGAGATGTGTGAGGGAGGAATCTTGAGGGATTTTTCTATGTAAATTGTTTTCCAAGTCTAAACGTGCTTCTGGGTGATCCTGCTTTTGGCAGAGGGGGTTGGATTCAATGATCTCTGGAGGTCCCTTCCAACCCCTAACAGTCTGATTCTGTGATCTACAGCATTGTAGTTACGGGATGCAGTGAGATCCTTGCTTTCAGAATTTGCCATTCTACTTCTCTGCCTTATGTACCACAGGCTAGTCCAGCACCACAAGCACTCTGGACTCAGCCTGATCAAACCAGCAGGACTTCAGGGATTTTTTTCTAGTTGGGAAGTATCACCATTTTCTCATAAGCCCTGTGAATAACCTTCACTCTGGTGCCCTCTGGACATCATTCATCTGAGTCAGAGGAATCCATCAGAAGCACAGATGAATGGCCAACTAGACACGTAGACTTTTTACACTTAATTGGATGGATGAGCATTAAGTACCTGGAACTCAGACATATCTAGAGGTGTCAACATAGGTTTTAAAAGAGTTGAGCCTCATATTGGGAAAAAGTTCTGTCCTCAAACAGGACCTAAGATGACAGGGTGTCCACTCATAGAACTATTGCATCTCCTGGGAAGTAGAGACATCAGGAAGAACAAGTAAGAACAAAGAGAAAAGGAGAAAATAAAAGCTTTACTAGAAAAAAATTGCCACATTAAAGCAGAGAAAATCCCACACCATTCCAGCTGTACAAAACTCGGGCCCTTAAGTTTTTTTCCAAGTAAAGATATTAATAGCAGAGACTAGCATTTCTGATGCAATTCTTTTTATGTAGAGTAATATAGAGACTCTGGTCTTATAAACACAGTAGGACACAAACAACCGGAGGCAACTTCTCACAGCAGCAGATCTTTCTGAGCCATCTCTCTGGTCTCTCAGGCTTCTCCCAGGACAGGCATTCACACAGCTTGGCTGTGCTGCAGTTCCCCTTTGCTGCCTCTTGTCTACATGCCGTTTCACTCCTTCCCCACCTGAACAGTCTTTCAATCACCCATACATATTCCTTTCCCAGAATAATACCCAGATAAAGCCCAGCTTCCCACAGTATTCAAATGCCTAAGCTGCCTTAGTTTTGGGTGGAAACAAGTGCTTAGTAGTCTATTGAGGTATCTTAAATGGGCAGTTTTCTGCCAGACACAATCTAGCTCACAGCACACGAGTGTGATCAGATGCTCCATTGAGATCTTTCCCTGGTCCTCTTATTAAACATCAGCTACCATATGTTTAAACAATACTAGAGATAAGTTTCCTTATCACAGTATTAATGCCCATTAAAATCTACCAAGATCTGTTATCTTGTTTCTTTGAATTTGACATCCAACACAGACCAACAGTTGTATGTATAAAAGCACTGTTATGGTCCTGCACCTGCACTAAATAAAGAGCAAAGCTGAAGTGCTGGATGAGAAAGAGCCAATGGAGAAGGGTTGTGAGTGGGTGCTGCCATACATCCTCTGCTACCCAGCAAATTACTTCATCTCCATCACCTCCCATGGTCCCACAGTGTCCCAGCATACAGCCAGGGCAAAATCTTCTGCACCTCAGGGGAGAAAAGGAGTATAAAGCTCCACCCTCCCTTCTTTATGTCTATTGGGCATGTGAGGCATTGGCCCTGCATACCTCTGAATGGTAAATGTGAATCACATGAAGTTACAGCAGTTCCCACCTATGCCTTAACACTCATAATAGAGTAAGGGGTCATAGCCTATGTGCTTGATACGTTGGCTTCACAGATGTTGAGATCTGTGGTGACAGTGGAATCCAGCCCTGTTATTCTTAACACATTTTCTCCTGCCCTGTATAGGCCACGCACCACCCACAGATGTCCCACAAATACAAGTCTCATAGATTTAAAAAAATCAGGAGGGGATGAAAGAGGTAATATTGAAGCAGCTGCAGAGTGCACTGGTAAAGTTCCTTGTCATACAAGTAGGAGTGTCCTGGATTATTTACTTGGCGCCTGTGACTGCAATGCCCCTGGGGAGTCCAGCTAAATGTTATCATCCTGCAGCAGGGTTTCTCCTCAGAGCCTCATAAAAAGGCTGGGAAGTTACTTGCATTCCAGGGCCAGCAAATGATAAGAGTACAGCAGAGCACTGATGCCCTGGCTAAAGGATATCGGGAATGGGACCTTAGCAGAGATACAGATCCTGTCTGTGCAGATCTTCACAGATGGCAACTTTTATCCATCAAAGGACCGCAAAAGCACTGTAGGAACACAAACTAGCCTGAAAGGTTGAAGTCCAAAATTTTTTTGTCACTTGGTCAGTGTCAGTGCCAAAGAACATGGCTAGACTTGCTCAATTTTTTCAGTGATCTGCTGTGAAGTTCAAAACCATCTCCTACAGTTGCATGGATCTGAGGCATTTGGGTACAAGACTCTTAATTATTTTACTGCATAGCTCCTTTCAAGAAGCAGTAGCATCCACAGGCAACCATTGAAAGCAGACTCAGCAGTCAGGGAGGAGTCATATTTTTTCTGTGAGATATTTAAAATACTATATTTATTTTAAAATAGATTGAAAAAAGCAGCCAAGAAGCAGGAGTGTATGAGGATCATTTTTTTCTTTAAAATGTCTATATCTGTCAAGCTTGGAAGAACATTAAGACTTTGGATAGGTAAGATTTTTGAAGTAACAATGAGAGCCATATAGACAAATATTTTTTAATGCCTCATCTTGGTTATCTTTGTAAGAGAAATGACAGGACAGTTAGAAAAAACTGGTTTGGTCTCAGCATACTTCAAAAAGAGCATGAAAACATCTTGAATTTATACATACATCTCCCTAATTGAGTACTGGAGTTCAGCCTATTACCTCACTGTTCAGGAGCAGAATCTGTATTCTATTTTGGATCTATAAAAAGTAGCTAGGACTCAAGTTTTGATAAAGTGCTTCCTTATAAGCACAAGCAAAGGGGCAAAAGTGGTATTATCAAGCTAAAGACTGAGGATATAAATCTGTGATGAAAGGGAAAATTGAGAAAACAAACCTTTTGTTTGAAAATGGGCCCCATTCCAATATAATCCATTTCATCCTGACCCAGCAGGTATATAAAGTTACCTGATGTAGTGGATGAACTAACTTCTAAGTCTCTGCTCCTATCTTTACAGGATATACTGCATATAGATCTATGCAGATTTCAAGTTCCAATAAATATGTAGATGCTTCATTTCATCTAGCCTGAAGTTCTCTTTCTGGTAACCTCAGGTGAGGGTCAAATAAATATGTCCTGAAAGATTCATTTCTCTACTGACAATTCACCCTTTTGAGTTCAAGACGATGCATTTATTTCTGGGGAAATCTCTCCTGATCCTGCTGTGACAAATCAGTAGCCTCAGTCTCTTTGGTCTCTTTACAGCATGGTACCTCTCAGACAGATGTTGTGGATGTGAGAGACAGAAAGCTCTTATTCACCCTGGACTCCTTTGGCCTCCCAGCCTCTCACAGTTTGAGCAAAGGGAGGAAACCACAACGACTGGAACAAAATGTCCTTGTAAAAACAACAGATCTTTCTAACTTCTAATTAAGGCTATGCCTAGGAAACAAGACCTGCTCTTTCTAATCTCCAAAGAAATGCTCAATCACATTTCCTTCCTAACCCCTGTACAAATCACTGCAAGCATGTCAGTTTGGACCAGCAAGCCTTACTGGATGGTTCAGCTGTTTTAGCCAGCACAGTGTTTGCCTGAATTATGCTGAGAGAATTAAAAAAAACCAACAACAATCTGTTTGTTCTCTTATTTATAGGCACAATTCACAAGAAATTCAAGTCATCATTCTACCTTTCCTGTTTATCATGCATTACAATGAGAAACCTGGGATGCTGAGAACTGTCTACAAATTCCTGGAAATCCACAGATGTTTGCATGTATTCCCCTAATACTTGACTAAAACTAGGACTAAAAGGTACAGCCATGAAAATGCTCTTTATAGCAGATGTTGGCTTTTTTTTTTTTTTTTT
>VYZU01089640.1:12587-96423 GCA_013401355.1 Ceyx cyanopectus
TTTTTTTTTTTTTTTTTTGTTAGAAAACTGAGCTATTCAATTATGTCAGTTTGAGATCTTGCCTCAGAGACTCCAGTTAGGAGCTTACTCAAAATCTTTGAGGTCTTGCTTGCAATTTGTTGGCTGGAAATCTGTTGACAGCCTAAAACAACTGTGAAGATCACTCTATCCCTTTCTTCTGGTGCAGTCTAGGAGTACCCAGGAGCTCCCTACCTCTTGTCTTTGACAGTGAGCTGGCTGCTTGCATGCAGACTTCTGGCAAGCTGTTTGAATGCATATGGTGGGCTATGGAGCTGCTGGGTTTACTCGCTCCTGTGACTGAACCTCCTCTGGAGAAAGCCTTTTTGCAGTGAGTGGCTCCCATAAGGAGGTCTGCTGTTGGGACACATGGCTAACCTGGTCTTGGGAAGACCTTCAGGTGTCATGAACACTTAACAGTAGGCCCTGTCCTCACAGTCAAAAGTATGCATGGGGTTCAGGATAGACAATACTGACACTGTGCTTTGGAGCTCCTTGGCTTACCTGTGCCATGAACTGTGGGATCCTACATTTTTACCAACATCAACACTGACTCCTGCATGTGATCACCAGCAGTGATGAAGATGTCTGCTTCCAGGCAAGACAGCTCATTTGCCTTAAGCTCTAATTCAGAGGAGCTCAATTGTTCTGTTGCAGTATGTACTAGATGTTTTTTCCCTTCAATGCATGTTCTCAAAAAAGACTGTGTGCCCTCATTCTGAGCTCACTTCATTCCTTACCTCCTTTTCCCTTATTAGTGAGGGGAATGCATTTTTGATTGGCCTGTCTCACAGTAGCAGTTTACTTAGCATCTTGGAGAAATCCTAAAGAAAAAAAAAATAAATAAAAAAAAATATATATATAACCATTCCAGAAAGTAAGACTCGTGTAATGAGTATGGATTCCATATCTGCTCCCCTGACTAGCATTTAAAATCAATCTTAATAACAAAGCAACTGAAACCTATTTGCATTTTATAAAAAGAAAATGTGAAATCCTAGCCTAATGCTTTGAAATAAAATCTAACAGCTCACAAATTCCATGTGTCATGCTAATCTGAAGGCTCTAACTACCATAAACATTTCTGAATCCACAATTGCATTTAATGCTTCCTCTGACACACTTCAGTGGAAGGAGAGAGATGAAAAGTTCTCTCTGCAGTACTGAAAGTAATTAGCCTTAGAATAATCAGCCTTATATAATCAATCTTAATTGTAAAAATGTTTTTAAAAGAAAAAGGATAGAGTAGAAGTTTGTAACATCAACAACAGGATTATCTGAACATTGGATTTTAAAATTCTATTGTCTAGTTAAATTAGCCAGTTCCCTCCATCTTTCCAATGACAGATTTAGCCAATTAACATGGTCAGTAAACTTTATGATGTGTAGATTAAGATTTCAATGTTTAGGAGGTAAGTACAATTAGGCTACATCACAATCCTGATGGTATTTGCAATTACGTTGGAGCTTTGACCTGAAAGACCAAAGACCAGATGCTCAGCAAAGCTGACAGTAAGGTAATTAAATTATATCACATGATGCCAGCTCCTGCTTGGGCCTGATCCAGAACCCTAGCCTTATGCTAGAAGAATTACTTTAATTATACACTGTGAAAGGAGAACATGTCTCTCACTGGCTGTAGGTAAATCATGATATGCACCCTTGTGCCCCAAATCAACAAAACTTATACACAGCAGAGAGCAAGAGCAGAAGAACTGAGTCAGACCAGAAGCACATTTTGCCCTTGGAGCTCTTGGAGATAGACACCTGGAGACATCCCTGACAGCTGGTTTCAGTGGGACTCAAAATTAAGGACAGGTCAGGGGCCTGGATGCCAACGAATTAAAAGACCAGGCTGCACAGGCCAAGACAAATGCACTCAGTGAGACTTCTGCTGCTTTGCCATGCTATTGCCTTCAGGGAATGAAGATTAATTTTTATTAGCAATGTTATGATCTTAGCTTAAAAGTCTGTGAAAGACGTAGGACTGCTTGACTCTGAGGAGATTAAAAAACTTTATATACAAGGATAAAGCTACAAACTAGATGAGACAATGGTCACCTGTTTCCACATACAACAAAGCAGTTGTAGCGAAATGCCATTTTTTAGTGGATATTTAACAAGACGGGTGCTTGGCTGTGAATGATAAAGATTGTTGTGTGGTTAGACTTGATTGGTTTTTAGGAGGCAATCAGCATTTTTTTCCATTTTCCAGCAGAAGCTGTTTGATCTACAGTTTAAGTACCAAAGAAATGAGAAGCTGAGTAAAGGGCAGAAAAGAACAGAAACATATGTATAGCACACATGAAAAAAACCAACCCCAAAACAACATTGTATTTTTTGTTTGATTGCATGAATATATCTGCTTACAAAGTTTAGGATTCATCTACAAAGTTTGGGATTTCCATCCTTTACTGGATGCAGGATGGGAGGTGGGGGTGTTTTTGTAGTTGTGGTTTGGTTTGGTTTGGTTGCTTGTTTGTTGCTGGACTGCTTGGACGCAGTGATCTTAGAGGTCTTTTCTAACCATGATAATTCTGTGATTCTGTGCTCTTGTTCAGCTTCCTATATCTAAGAATTATCTGAGTTTCCCTTAGAAGAAGTACAGAAAAATGAGCACCCCCAGAGGGCAATATATCCCAGCTATCTTCAGTGGCCGTGCTCGAGTGGGATGACTCACCCTCTGGAGATGGCTATTTCTTTCTATAGAGACATTTTAAAGGCTAAGCTTGGGCTGAGATGACGAGATTTTAGCTAGTGGGACAAACTCCACCCAAAGAGACCAAAAATGTGAGGATTTTTCCTAAGGAACCAGTCAGTGATTAAAGCAAGTAGGAAACTGAGAGGGAAAACAAGAGCCCTGCTCTAAGAATTATAGCTTATTTACATTTATCTTCCCATTTATTTGCTTGTTTGCAGTATTTGACTGCTATGTACTAAGACACAGCCTGGATCCTTACTCTGTGTCAGCTAAGCAAGCTTTTCAGTTGAATGGGAATTTTCTGGAATAAAGATAATACTAAGAATGCACATCTGGATTTCTTCCTGTGAGAAAAATAGGAACGAACAATCTTACTTATCCTTTGCTACAACAGATGAATGTCATCACCCACTAAAACCTACCTACAACAGGATGAGTAAAAAGAATTTGCAGTCTTTAAGCCAAGTCTGGACAACTGTGTTCCTGGAAGTAAAAGTGGCTTCTTTTAAGATTAATGGTGCATTCTGCACTCTTCAGCTTAACACGGGAAATGGGAAAAAGGTTTTTGGAAGACAGCATCAGCCTTGGGCAATATGTGTGTTTGGAAGGCTCTGTAACATGTGCCTTTTCTGAGTCCTTGCTTTCCTCTTTCCCTATTTACTCAGGGCAGCTTGACACTTTATTCTTTTTATCCTGGCTCATTCTCATGTCTGCTTTTCCCCCTGATGCATTCTTGCAGTGTGTATGTTGGAGTTCAGGTGAGAAGATCATAGAAACATAGAATGCCATGAGCTGGAAGGGACATCTAAAGATCATCCAGTCCAAACCCCCTGCACTAAGCAGGGACATCCTCAGCTACATCAGGTTGCTCAGAACCTTATCAAGCCTGACCTTGAATAAATGATGATTCTTCCAGCCATGAAACTGCTTGATGTCTATTCTTTGTATCTTCCTTTTTTTTTCCCTTGTTCTCATGATTTCATGCTCACATGTTACTTTAGACTCCAAAAGTTGTTCAACGCCATGAGATCTCCACCTATCTACACTCCTTATCATGTTGATTTCTTTTAAATATATAATTGTGATGCAAGCTTCTCTTCATCTCTTTTGTAGAAAATTCCCTTTGGATATCCGTTCCTGAAAACTATTTGTTTAATGATTTCTGGAATCCATCTCTGGCCTCTAAAGAAGATGAGCATGCTCTTATGCAATAAAACTGGTATTTCAAAGCCCTAGTGTAACTTCACAGACTCACAGAAGGGAAGAATATAGATCCATTTGGTTTATGCTACTCCAGAGCACAGCTTAGTGTAACTTGTTTATTGGTTTCAAACCTCTGATGTAATTTGTGAACCTCTACTTTATGTATTTATCCTGAAAGACTTTGCCCCACCCTGCTGTGACTGGAAAACCTTTGTTTCAAAGGCAAAGATACTACTTAGTGCCATTTTCCTGGGAAAGAGTCTTTCTAGAATAATTCGGTTTTATTATTCTAATTTGAATAAATTATCCATCTGAAGGCAACCAGAATTTAATCTGGGTAATCCTCTCTGTTAGTAAATTGCATGGATGTAGGTGACTGAAAGTTTGGCCTATTCTTTCTAAAGGTCTTCACTGTCAACTCCCCTCCCTTACTTGAACAGATGATTCACAAAGTGACTGCTTTGAGTAGCAAGGGCCTGATGGTGAGCTCAGAAGTAGCTTATTACCTGTGTTCTCAGGTATTTCTCTTGTGGAATGTTCCTCTGTGTGACCACAGAACTATTACTGTATTGCAGCAAAGATCCAGTTAGAAGTAGACATGCACCTAAGAAACATTTCTTTCTCGTAGCAGCTGGTCTGAATTAATATGCTTTCAAACCTTAAGATTTACTCACATATTTTTGCTGTTGCCATTTTAAAGCAGCGGTTAAAATAAAGTACGTGAGATGTAGAATACTATCTTTCAAGCTCTTATCTATTGACAAGCATTAAGATGGATTTTTGATCTCAGAGACTTAGATACACTCAGCAGATATGCATGGGCTGACTGATAAGCAGGCAGTGACTAACCCAGGATTTCTCTGTGATACAACAGCATTGTTATTGTTGAGGATGGAAGGAACCTATCTGCCCTGCTTTGCTCAGCCTGCCATGAAGTAAAGAGCTAATGCAGAGGCAAGTCAGCCTCTGCAGCAGATCCAAGGCAGAATACTGGTGGCTCTCATTTTGGATAGAAAACATAGAAAATATGGAAATTTACCAGAGCAATGATTGTAGAACTGCCTGAGGGTTCTGTTGCTGAGAGATAGTAAAGGAAAGGGCATTTTGCTGTACTTTCTGACTTGGCATGAACCCCAGGGTTCTCTCAATATTGCCTCCTGTGGCTGGGAGAGGGGCTGCTGGGTGCAGAATGTCTACTCTGGTGGTCCCCGCGCCCAGAGGATTGCTACTGGCCATGGAACCAAATCCTGGAGACCTTCATGAAGCAAAACTCTGACATGTTGCAGTGGTGCATGAAAGTTGGCACCGACTCCTTCTTGTTAAATGCTTTGGGACGCCTCAAATACGAATGGAGCTATATAAAATGCAATTCTATTGTAAAGAAAACAGCTGTCACAAATTAAGGCTACATTCAGCCTTTGAGATGTGGACAACTGTCCAGTAGGGAATGCACAGAAAAATCAACCCATTTAACTNCTTACTTATCCTTTGCTACAACAGATGAATGTCATCACCCACTAAAACCTACCTACAACAGGATGAGTAAAAAGAATTTGCAGTCTTTAAGCCAAGTCTGGACAACTGTGTTCCTGGAAGTAAAAGTGGCTTCTTTTAAGATTAATGGTGCATTCTGCACTCTTCAGCTTAACACGGGAAATGGGAAAAAGGTTTTTGGAAGACAGCATCAGCCTTGGGCAATATGTGTGTTTGGAAGGCTCTGTAACATGTGCCTTTTCTGAGTCCTTGCTTTCCTCTTTCCCTATTTACTCAGGGCAGCTTGACACTTTATTCTTTTTATCCTGGCTCATTCTCATGTCTGCTTTTCCCCCTGATGCATTCTTGCAGTGTGTATGTTGGAGTTCAGGTGAGAAGATCATAGAAACATAGAATGCCATGAGCTGGAAGGGACATCTAAAGATCATCCAGTCCAAACCCCCTGCACTAAGCAGGGACATCCTCAGCTACATCAGGTTGCTCAGAACCTTATCAAGCCTGACCTTGAATAAATGATGATTCTTCCAGCCATGAAACTGCTTGATGTCTATTCTTTGTATCTTCCTTTTTTTTTCCCTTGTTCTCATGATTTCATGCTCACATGTTACTTTAGACTCCAAAAGTTGTTCAACGCCATGAGATCTCCACCTATCTACACTCCTTATCATGTTGATTTCTTTTAAATATATAATTGTGATGCAAGCTTCTCTTCATCTCTTTTGTAGAAAATTCCCTTTGGATATCCGTTCCTGAAAACTATTTGTTTAATGATTTCTGGAATCCATCTCTGGCCTCTAAAGAAGATGAGCATGCTCTTATGCAATAAAACTGGTATTTCAAAGCCCTAGTGTAACTTCACAGACTCACAGAAGGGAAGAATATAGATCCATTTGGTTTATGCTACTCCAGAGCACAGCTTAGTGTAACTTGTTTATTGGTTTCAAACCTCTGATGTAATTTGTGAACCTCTACTTTATGTATTTATCCTGAAAGACTTTGCCCCACCCTGCTGTGACTGGAAAACCTTTGTTTCAAAGGCAAAGATACTACTTAGTGCCATTTTCCTGGGAAAGAGTCTTTCTAGAATAATTCGGTTTTATTATTCTAATTTGAATAAATTATCCATCTGAAGGCAACCAGAATTTAATCTGGGTAATCCTCTCTGTTAGTAAATTGCATGGATGTAGGTGACTGAAAGTTTGGCCTATTCTTTCTAAAGGTCTTCACTGTCAACTCCCCTCCCTTACTTGAACAGATGATTCACAAAGTGACTGCTTTGAGTAGCAAGGGCCTGATGGTGAGCTCAGAAGTAGCTTATTACCTGTGTTCTCAGGTATTTCTCTTGTGGAATGTTCCTCTGTGTGACCACAGAACTATTACTGTATTGCAGCAAAGATCCAGTTAGAAGTAGACATGCACCTAAGAAACATTTCTTTCTCGTAGCAGCTGGTCTGAATTAATATGCTTTCAAACCTTAAGATTTACTCACATATTTTTGCTGTTGCCATTTTAAAGCAGCGGTTAAAATAAAGTACGTGAGATGTAGAATACTATCTTTCAAGCTCTTATCTATTGACAAGCATTAAGATGGATTTTTGATCTCAGAGACTTAGATACACTCAGCAGATATGCATGGGCTGACTGATAAGCAGGCAGTGACTAACCCAGGATTTCTCTGTGATACAACAGCATTGTTATTGTTGAGGATGGAAGGAACCTATCTGCCCTGCTTTGCTCAGCCTGCCATGAAGTAAAGAGCTAATGCAGAGGCAAGTCAGCCTCTGCAGCAGATCCAAGGCAGAATACTGGTGGCTCTCATTTTGGATAGAAAACATAGAAAATATGGAAATTTACCAGAGCAATGATTGTAGAACTGCCTGAGGGTTCTGTTGCTGAGAGATAGTAAAGGAAAGGGCATTTTGCTGTACTTTCTGACTTGGCATGAACCCCAGGGTTCTCTCAATATTGCCTCCTGTGGCTGGGAGAGGGGCTGCTGGGTGCAGAATGTCTACTCTGGTGGTCCCCGCGCCCAGAGGATTGCTACTGGCCATGGAACCAAATCCTGGAGACCTTCATGAAGCAAAACTCTGACATGTTGCAGTGGTGCATGAAAGTTGGCACCGACTCCTTCTTGTTAAATGCTTTGGGACGCCTCAAATACGAATGGAGCTATATAAAATGCAATTCTATTGTAAAGAAAACAGCTGTCACAAATTAAGGCTACATTCAGCCTTTGAGATGTGGACAACTGTCCAGTAGGGAATGCACAGAAAAATCAACCCATTTAACTTTAAAACGAAGATTTGTCTTCTCTTTCCCAGAAAACAGAACCCCAGGGAGTTTAAATCTATGAACCACATATAGCGTATCACCCAAACCATTTCTTTTGAGGTTTGAAAAAACCCCTTGCTGCTAATTATTGGTTATAGATGGTTTGAAAGAAAAATGTAGTTTTAATGCTGGGTTTAATTAAAATGCCTTTAATAACAGTCATGGATTTTGCAGCACAAGTGCTAAAAGGCCAAATCCTTCTTTTTCAGTGAAATGAGTTCTGAAGAACTAGATGAGCGAGCAGCACAAGACAAATTTGGACCAAACCTTGCAGAACAGTTTTGCTTTNTTCTTTTTATCCTGGCTCATTCTCATGTCTGCTTTTCCCCCTGATGCATTCTTGCAGTGTGTATGTTGGAGTTCAGGTGAGAAGATCATAGAAACATAGAATGCCATGAGCTGGAAGGGACATCTAAAGATCATCCAGTCCAAACCCCCTGCACTAAGCAGGGACATCCTCAGCTACATCAGGTTGCTCAGAACCTTATCAAGCCTGACCTTGAATAAATGATGATTCTTCCAGCCATGAAACTGCTTGATGTCTATTCTTTGTATCTTCCTTTTTTTTTCCCTTGTTCTCATGATTTCATGCTCACATGTTACTTTAGACTCCAAAAGTTGTTCAACGCCATGAGATCTCCACCTATCTACACTCCTTATCATGTTGATTTCTTTTAAATATATAATTGTGATGCAAGCTTCTCTTCATCTCTTTTGTAGAAAATTCCCTTTGGATATCCGTTCCTGAAAACTATTTGTTTAATGATTTCTGGAATCCATCTCTGGCCTCTAAAGAAGATGAGCATGCTCTTATGCAATAAAACTGGTATTTCAAAGCCCTAGTGTAACTTCACAGACTCACAGAAGGGAAGAATATAGATCCATTTGGTTTATGCTACTCCAGAGCACAGCTTAGTGTAACTTGTTTATTGGTTTCAAACCTCTGATGTAATTTGTGAACCTCTACTTTATGTATTTATCCTGAAAGACTTTGCCCCACCCTGCTGTGACTGGAAAACCTTTGTTTCAAAGGCAAAGATACTACTTAGTGCCATTTTCCTGGGAAAGAGTCTTTCTAGAATAATTCGGTTTTATTATTCTAATTTGAATAAATTATCCATCTGAAGGCAACCAGAATTTAATCTGGGTAATCCTCTCTGTTAGTAAATTGCATGGATGTAGGTGACTGAAAGTTTGGCCTATTCTTTCTAAAGGTCTTCACTGTCAACTCCCCTCCCTTACTTGAACAGATGATTCACAAAGTGACTGCTTTGAGTAGCAAGGGCCTGATGGTGAGCTCAGAAGTAGCTTATTACCTGTGTTCTCAGGTATTTCTCTTGTGGAATGTTCCTCTGTGTGACCACAGAACTATTACTGTATTGCAGCAAAGATCCAGTTAGAAGTAGACATGCACCTAAGAAACATTTCTTTCTCGTAGCAGCTGGTCTGAATTAATATGCTTTCAAACCTTAAGATTTACTCACATATTTTTGCTGTTGCCATTTTAAAGCAGCGGTTAAAATAAAGTACGTGAGATGTAGAATACTATCTTTCAAGCTCTTATCTATTGACAAGCATTAAGATGGATTTTTGATCTCAGAGACTTAGATACACTCAGCAGATATGCATGGGCTGACTGATAAGCAGGCAGTGACTAACCCAGGATTTCTCTGTGATACAACAGCATTGTTATTGTTGAGGATGGAAGGAACCTATCTGCCCTGCTTTGCTCAGCCTGCCATGAAGTAAAGAGCTAATGCAGAGGCAAGTCAGCCTCTGCAGCAGATCCAAGGCAGAATACTGGTGGCTCTCATTTTGGATAGAAAACATAGAAAATATGGAAATTTACCAGAGCAATGATTGTAGAACTGCCTGAGGGTTCTGTTGCTGAGAGATAGTAAAGGAAAGGGCATTTTGCTGTACTTTCTGACTTGGCATGAACCCCAGGGTTCTCTCAATATTGCCTCCTGTGGCTGGGAGAGGGGCTGCTGGGTGCAGAATGTCTACTCTGGTGGTCCCCGCGCCCAGAGGATTGCTACTGGCCATGGAACCAAATCCTGGAGACCTTCATGAAGCAAAACTCTGACATGTTGCAGTGGTGCATGAAAGTTGGCACCGACTCCTTCTTGTTAAATGCTTTGGGACGCCTCAAATACGAATGGAGCTATATAAAATGCAATTCTATTGTAAAGAAAACAGCTGTCACAAATTAAGGCTACATTCAGCCTTTGAGATGTGGACAACTGTCCAGTAGGGAATGCACAGAAAAATCAACCCATTTAACTTTAAAACGAAGATTTGTCTTCTCTTTCCCAGAAAACAGAACCCCAGGGAGTTTAAATCTATGAACCACATATAGCGTATCACCCAAACCATTTCTTTTGAGGTTTGAAAAAACCCCTTGCTGCTAATTATTGGTTATAGATGGTTTGAAAGAAAAATGTAGTTTTAATGCTGGGTTTAATTAAAATGCCTTTAATAACAGTCATGGATTTTGCAGCACAAGTGCTAAAAGGCCAAATCCTTCTTTTTCAGTGAAATGAGTTCTGAAGAACTAGATGAGCGAGCAGCACAAGACAAATTTGGACCAAACCTTGCAGAACAGTTTTGCTTTTAATGTGATTGAAGTCTACATTTCCATTAAGAACATTTTCTGGAAAGGAACTGATTTACTGTTTGAACTTTATAATTTCCTCTTCTACAAAACAATAAGAGAGAAAAGGAACTTTTCCAGTTTTTCACCCCTTTAATTAATAAGACATTCTTTGGCGTATGACAGGAAAAATATGTGATGAATGTACTTGATAGGATATGATTAATAGTGGTCTAGGGAGGTTGCAGAGACATGAGACGCCCCATAAACACAGAATTAATACCAAAGTGAACATTTTTATTATGTCCATTTTGGCACTATCCCTGACCTAAGATGTTAGTAGCTTTATATGTCATTTAATTAATGCTTTAAAAAAATAAAATGCAAACAGCTCTTTTCAAACCATAACAACTCGTTGCATGACTTATGTGGGTTTGAACTGGCACAGTTAGTCAAAACATTCCTAGTGCCACTTTATTTCCATAAACCATTTGTATTGTAAACTTTACCAGAAATTTCTGTGCCAGGTTTGAAGAGTTCAGATTGAGGGCACTTTGAATATAGAGGCTGGATGTATCCTGCTTATCAAAGTGATTTAATAATATAATTAGTAATAATTAGAGAAAGAAAGGGAAGCTATGCTAATGGTATCTCTAATTTATAACCAGAGTTGAGAGCTAGGTATATTTTAGGAAAAATTAATATCTCTATTCAGGCCTGAAAACACTGGCCTTGACTTACCTCTTACACTGGTGGAAATGACAAATAACTGGTGGCATTAATATAAAATAATATAAAAATAAAGGGATCTTTTGGCCTATTGTCTATCTTTTGCATTAAAAGTGATGTATGCAGGTGATGTCTTTCTTCCACTATGTAGGAAAGGTCCTGATTCCAGGGCTGTTTTGGGTACTCTGCTGAGTTGGTGGCAGAGGCAGTCAGCTGTTGAAGAAAAGCCAGCTGGGACAAGGAGATGAAAACAAAATGAAGGATTATGCATGTTTAGTGGCTGCCACTCTGGAGCAAAGCACAGAAGCAGCATATCAGTGCAGGATGAACAGCAAGCCCAGAGGGAGTTTCTTGTTTTAAAACTCTGAGCTGGTTGGGGAGTTGAGCTGAGGAGAATTGAGAAGAGGCACAAAGCACTGCACACACTACAGGCTCTTTGCTTCTGAGCACCCACACTTAAAGACTGTGGTTATAAAATGATAGTAAACTTATCAACCTTCCCCAGCCTCCAGCAGAAACAAAGGAAGGGAGGAAAGATGGAAGGTTAATACTGAAAGCAATCACACAAGTGATGGTATTGTTAGAGAATGGACAGTTTCTAGTCTGTGTACTAAACCAGAAATCATTGAGACAACTAAAATGCCCAGGTTTTTCATTAAAAAAAAAAAAAGAAGAAAAAAAGAAAAATTAGAATGTATAGGATCTTAAATCACATTTCACCAAAAGTATCAACAATGAGAGAACAGGGATATTGAAGGGTTAGTGATGAAAATATGCGTTTATAGANAATGTCTACTCTGGTGGTCCCCGCGCCCAGAGGATTGCTTCTGGCCATGGAACCAAATCCTGGAGACCTTCATGAAGCAAAACTCTGACATGTTGCAGTGGTGCATGAAAGTTGGCACCGACTCCTTCTTGTTAAATGCTTTGGGACGCCTCAAATACGAATGGAGCTATATAAAATGCAATTCTATTGTAAAGAAAACAGCTGTCACAAATTAAGGCTACATTCAGCCTTTGAGATGTGGACAACTGTCCAGTAGGGAATGCACAGAAAAATCAACCCATTTAACTTTAAAACGAAGATTTGTCTTCTCTTTCCCAGAAAACAGAACCCCAGGGAGTTTAAATCTATGAACCACATATAGCGTATCACCCAAACCATTTCTTTTGAGGTTTGAAAAAACCCCTTGCTGCTAATTATTGGTTATAGATGGTTTGAAAGAAAAATGTAGTTTTAATGCTGGGTTTAATTAAAATGCCTTTAATAACAGTCATGGATTTTGCAGCACAAGTGCTAAAAGGCCAAATCCTTCTTTTTCAGTGAAATGAGTTCTGAAGAACTAGATGAGCGAGCAGCACAAGACAAATTTGGACCAAACCTTGCAGAACAGTTTTGCTTTTAATGTGATTGAAGTCTACATTTCCATTAAGAACATTTTCTGGAAAGGAACTGATTTACTGTTTGAACTTTATAATTTCCTCTTCTACAAAACAATAAGAGAGAAAAGGAACTTTTCCAGTTTTTCACCCCTTTAATTAATAAGACATTCTTTGGCGTATGACAGGAAAAATATGTGATGAATGTACTTGATAGGATATGATTAATAGTGGTCTAGGGAGGTTGCAGAGACATGAGACGCCCCATAAACACAGAATTAATACCAAAGTGAACATTTTTATTATGTCCATTTTGGCACTATCCCTGACCTAAGATGTTAGTAGCTTTATATGTCATTTAATTAATGCTTTAAAAAAATAAAATGCAAACAGCTCTTTTCAAACCATAACAACTCGTTGCATGACTTATGTGGGTTTGAACTGGCACAGTTAGTCAAAACATTCCTAGTGCCACTTTATTTCCATAAACCATTTGTATTGTAAACTTTACCAGAAATTTCTGTGCCAGGTTTGAAGAGTTCAGATTGAGGGCACTTTGAATATAGAGGCTGGATGTATCCTGCTTATCAAAGTGATTTAATAATATAATTAGTAATAATTAGAGAAAGAAAGGGAAGCTATGCTAATGGTATCTCTAATTTATAACCAGAGTTGAGAGCTAGGTATATTTTAGGAAAAATTAATATCTCTATTCAGGCCTGAAAACACTGGCCTTGACTTACCTCTTACACTGGTGGAAATGACAAATAACTGGTGGCATTAATATAAAATAATATAAAAATAAAGGGATCTTTTGGCCTATTGTCTATCTTTTGCATTAAAAGTGATGTATGCAGGTGATGTCTTTCTTCCACTATGTAGGAAAGGTCCTGATTCCAGGGCTGTTTTGGGTACTCTGCTGAGTTGGTGGCAGAGGCAGTCAGCTGTTGAAGAAAAGCCAGCTGGGACAAGGAGATGAAAACAAAATGAAGGATTATGCATGTTTAGTGGCTGCCACTCTGGAGCAAAGCACAGAAGCAGCATATCAGTGCAGGATGAACAGCAAGCCCAGAGGGAGTTTCTTGTTTTAAAACTCTGAGCTGGTTGGGGAGTTGAGCTGAGGAGAATTGAGAAGAGGCACAAAGCACTGCACACACTACAGGCTCTTTGCTTCTGAGCACCCACACTTAAAGACTGTGGTTATAAAATGATAGTAAACTTATCAACCTTCCCCAGCCTCCAGCAGAAACAAAGGAAGGGAGGAAAGATGGAAGGTTAATACTGAAAGCAATCACACAAGTGATGGTATTGTTAGAGAATGGACAGTTTCTAGTCTGTGTACTAAACCAGAAATCATTGAGACAACTAAAATGCCCAGGTTTTTCATTAAAAAAAAAAAAAGAAGAAAAAAAGAAAAATTAGAATGTATAGGATCTTAAATCACATTTCACCAAAAGTATCAACAATGAGAGAACAGGGATATTGAAGGGTTAGTGATGAAAATATGCGTTTATAGAGAAAATATGGTGGAATGACATTATATACTATGCTGTAAGACACCATAAAGGAATAAGCAATCGCATAGCATTGGATAAAACTATTTAGAGTACATAAGTACAGTATATTAAGCTTTGCAAAAATATAGGATGAAAAAGAAATATTAAGGATAAAGGTTTTCTTGAGTATTATAGCAAATAATTTTCTTCATCAACTAAAATAAAGGTCATGGAACAAGAGGGCACACATAATTAGACCTTGTTTTTATAAGTGATAAGAAATAAAAACTTGTTTCAAGTGGATCATAGGTTGATTCAGTTCAAATACAATTTAAGGATAAACAAAGGCACTTTTGTGATTAAGGTTTTAGATTTCAAATGGATAAAGACTGAAAAATGAAGGTATCTAATTAGTGAGCTATCCAAAAGAAATCAAGGACCTGAGTGCAGAGGAAACATAGAATTACTCAAAGCCAAAGGGATGAAGCCTATCTGGAATCTATATCATAAGCAAAAGGAAAATCATTGTAAACTCTGCTTTGTTTTTCATAAAATGACTTAGAGTAGCATGGGTAAGAACAGAACTGGCTTTGTTCAGTGATTTTACTTTTCAGCCAGTTCTTCTAACTGCCCTGTCTGAAGCTAGCAGCCTGTTTGCACAGGCAGTGTCTGCTTCTGGCACTGATAACACCCCATGTTTAGAGTCAGTACCAAAGGTTGGTGTGCAGACCAAGGCCACTGCCAGGTCTTGTGAACCACATTGAGGGGTGCAGAAAGTGACAGGCTGCACCTGCAGGGAGGAACAGACAGGACAGGTGACCCTGAACTGACTGGTGAGGGATTCCAGCCCATAGATGGCATATTTAGTATAAGGATGAGGTATCACGAGGGTCAAGCTCTTTCTCTCTTTTTCAATGGCCAGCATCCCAGTAGGACTCAGTCCATTCTGCCTTATCTGTGTGTTTCTGAATCCAGTTCCAGAATCCAGTTCCTGTGCTCAGTTCCCATCTGCCACTGGGCCCAGTCTGGGAATCCCAATACATGCTCCACAGCATCAGTGGTGATGATGATATAATTGCCACCATGGGTTCAATACAGATTTTGCATATACCTGTATATATTTCATTTTATTAATATTATTTTCTTTTTCTTTGAAGCAGTTCTAGTTTCCTTTTCTAATAGTTCTGTCTCTCTCCTTTATTCCCTTTCTCTTCCCTTTAGGGAGGGAGGGGAGTTTAACAGAGAGCGTCTAGCAGATGGCCCTGACCCCTAAACCTAGACAAGCAGAAATCTCTGGACCAGGCAGTGTCCCTCCTGGAACTGGTAAAAAGCTGGCATGAGAAACTTAGGATCAGGTAATAATTTTCATACTGGTTACATTAAATTGGCACAGTGCATTATGATAAAGATAAATGTTAAAAATATATAAAATGCAGTATGGCTTTAACAAAACTGAATCATGCAAGAAGAAGCAGGTATATTTCTTTGGTGATAAAAATCAACTTTCATAGACAAAGGAAAATCAGCATTTTATCTGGATTTCTGGGAAACATTTGAGATTAATCCATAGGGAAAAAGGTAACATTATGTGCAGAAGCTGAAAATGAGTGTAATAACTATAAGGTCAACAGGGAACTGCCTAAAGGGCAGTTCACAACAGGTTCTGGTGAAAGGGAAATTATCAGGTGGGAGGAACTCCATTGTTTGAAGGATTGACCTTAGGACCTTTTTACTTAATAGATTCATTAGAGACCTTGGCACAGAAAATAGCAACAGATGAGAGTTATTTACTGATGACATAAAACTAGAAAGCATTAAAAGAATCAGAAAGAAAAAGGTGGATAACCTGGGAGGTTGGTGCACTGTAAGTGAAATTATGTATAACAGAACAGAGAGCAATGCTTTGCACAGAGAGAGCAAAGACACAGGTCTGTCTCCATCTGTCCACTACTGGCTGGTTTAACCTTTAAAAGTAGTGAACTAGTATTAGGTGCATGGATACAGGTCCAATGTAGGCCGTATACTTCAGAGCTGTGAATTTCTACTGGAAAGAAATATCTGCACATGACTGGACCACAGGATGGGTCTGGGCCATCAGCGGGAGGCATCCAGGGACAAACACAGAAGCTACTGTGGTGAGTATAGGGGAGCTATTTTCAACAGCAAAAAGAAAATAGTAGTGCTGCAACTGTGGGAAGTCCACAGGGGGAACACTGTTTCTTTTCTTGATCATCTATTATCTAGAAAGAAACACTGAATCTGAAAATAATGCAGTAAGGGATGTCTCAAAAGAGTGGAGAGACTAATTCCTGAGAAAATATAACAAAGCTTGTTTAGATCAGCAAGGTGAAGCTTGAGAAGAGGTAGGACTGTTTTCTCTATATACACTGGGGATAAAGAAAGTGAAGCAGAAAAAGGTAAGCAGAGAAAAAGAGCTATTTAAGCTGAAGGAAAGCTCTGGCACAAGAGCTGTGTACACTGCTTCCTACTCAGAGCAGTTAAGTTTTTTGAATAGTTTCCCAGTAGCAGTACTTGAAGAAAAAACCCCAACAAAACAAGAAAAAACCCTCACTATCTTGTTATTAATCAGTTTATGCAATGTACTCAACTTCCACCAGCTGCCTGATGCAGCCAGGCACAGGGCTCACTGCAGGATCTCTTCCAGTTCTACACTCTGAAGCTGCAGCCACAACCATCTCGCCAGCTGAGGGTCACTAGCACAGTTTTTCTCTAGCAATTTTAACGTACTTTATTCCACTTACAACCCATTGGACACTCTGAAAGTGCTGGCTTTGAAAGGAAGGTGGGAGACCTGCAGAGTGCTGTCTTCACACTTGAGGTGGTGTTAGCCTCTTCATAGGCTTTTTAAGAGTTAACCGAGCTCAGAAACACTGAAGCTGAAAAAAGGAGCAGGGAGAGTATAGGGCAGGAGGGAGGAATTGTCAAAAGAAGTCTCTAGGTCCCTTCCAATCCCTAACATTCTGTGAAGTTAGGGTAAGACCTTACTGAGCCCTGTCCCTTCAAATTTCCTGTGCTTGACACATCATCAGGATGATGTCAAAGTGACTTAACCAGCTATGACACTTCATTCCAATGATGTGGCCAAGCAGAGGAAATTTGAAAGGATGTGGCTTATGGTACTGAAAACAATCATTTAGACAAATGCATGACTGCTGTTTTTCAATTTAAATGAATTTTAGGCCCTTTCTCCCCTCTCCTAAACACATATTGCACCACTTGGAATGTTTGCATTGCTGCTGAGCTTGCCAAAGGTTGTTAAAATGGCTTTACAGTTATTAAAAGGCAGGCCCTTGTTTTGATGTGGATACTTAACCATCTTTTCTGTTGTGTATTATAGTATCTATGGCACTGCAGGGATAACTACGAAAAGAAAAATTTAATTTCTGTTGTTATTGTTATTAATCTTAATACTATTACTCTGTAATAGTAACACCAAGCAAGCAAGCTGTGGGTGCCCAGAAGCCCCAAAGCTTTCAGCATACTTGTCTCCTCACAGACCCACTCACTTTTCAGCCCTCTTCCACACCCTTACCAGTTGGTGCTGGCGATGATGGACAATCCCCTTCTGTCTGTCCAAATGCTGTGTTAGAGCCTGAGCAGGAGGGACTGTCCCTAATTTGCCCTGTCAGTCTTCTGTGTGTAGACAACTCCGAGGTGACTGCATTCCTGGGGAGCATTTGGCTTGGCTGCAGCCAGTACCTCCAAGGGAAGCTCACCTTGCCTCATGGCCTCCATCCTGCAGCAGTCCCCACTGCCATGAGAAGAACGGAGAGACACTGAACATAGTTGATTTTTTTTTTAAGTGCCAAATGTTCTTTGTGGTGGACAGATGCTGTCATCTCCATCTCTTCCAGATCCTCCTTGAGAACATTGCATTAAAGCTTCTTCTGAACCTTGAGTGGCAGTGTGCCTAGAGACATTATGGCATAACATTCTCCAGAGCACTGGAATGCCTTGGAAGCAGAATTTTCAAAAGAAGACTAATTTTCACAAATGTCTTAGGTATGACATTAGGCTTCAATAACACAAGTCATGGTTACAGCAGTGTCTCAGTTCCTAAGGCACACCTGAAAACTCGAGCTGTTCTGACAGGGCAAATAGGAGAGACCAGCTTATTTAAATGCCTCTTGAGAGGATAAGCAGTATGTTTGTGTTTGAGGATACTTAGCCCAAATCTGGGTGCAGTAAAATAATAACTGAGGAACTGTTATGCTAAAAAAAACCAACCCAAATCAAAATTCACCTTATATATCACCCAAAATAATTAATAAGGTTTCTTTTAGCCCTGAAAAAAAAGAGCCCAGATAGATTTTTAAAGTTCTAAGGGACAAATTAAAATAAATAGATTTTAAAATGTTAAGGGATAAATAAATTAGAATAAAGTGAAGTGGAATAGTTATTATTGAAGATGGAGAAAAAGTGAGAGCAGAATGCTCAGAAAATTGAATACTTACATGACTCAGTCACTAAAATAGACAGTAACTATAGCTGTTCAAGAGGTCTGAGGGCAAATGTAGCTTCGGTACTTACACTCTTCTAAGCTAAAACCAGATAGCTTTTATTTATAGAATTTGAATCCTTTATTTGCTTTTACCAGTCTTTGTTACATGGTGGTTTAGAGTTTCATCTTCCACTGCTGCTTTAAGCAAGCAAAGCTTTATCTTTAATATGGTACATAATATTTTATGGCAAGTCTTAAATCTCTGAATTCATCTTATCTCTATGGTGACAAGTCTACATTTGGAATAAAGTATCAAGGCTTTTCAGAGTAGAGGGTTTTTCAGATAAAAGCTGTTCCTTTGATTTATGGAAGTTCTCAGCTTCTATCATTTAAAAAAGAGGGATGTCCAATGATTAGTTAGCAACAGCTTTTTCAGAAATAATTTTGGAGTAAGAAAACCCCAACTCTATAGTTATACAATCTGACTCAAAGCATTGCTAATTTACATAAAATGATATGTGACTGCTGAAACCAAATGGACACATACATGTGCCATCTGTGTTTGAAGTACCATAAAACTCCTTGTTGAGAGGAAGGACAGGAAGGAAACAACACAGACCAGTCTAGGATTATGAAGAAAAAAGTTTTTCCCATGTAATAACAAATGGTATTTGTAATGTCTTCCTTACTTATGTACACTCACTCCCACATGAACCGTAACTATGACAGTAGCCAAAAGCTGTTGGCCCATTTATCTTTTTGCCAAAAAGGGTGTGATGTTCAATTCCCATTGAATCTGTTTAAAGGATACCAAAAAGCAAGCTGCTTAGTAGAATGAAATTTACTTTTGAGAACACAACCCCTGTCTGGTGGCAAAGATCATTCTATCTCTCACCAACCATACACCAGCAGGTCTGCAAATGCTTACCTGGCGTAAGCAAAGCATCATGCTGAAAAACATTGAAATATGGACTTTGTATTCAGGTGACATTGAATAGCTGCAGTAGGCCTTGAGTAAGTCTGAGGTAAGGTCTGGTGCTTTATAGGCACCGTGAGGACAGTGAAAATAAAAAAGTCCTGCTGAGCATGTGCAGTAGAGAACATGAACTTTCTACTAGAGCATACAGTTCTCTTTTTCTTAGAGTGTGTAATGGTATTATTTTGCAGTAACATTTTGCCAGGTAATTCTTTCCAAACCCCAACTGACAAATTTTCATAAAGATGCTATAGAAGATAGTGAGGCTGACACCACAACACCCTTTGAAAAGAATGTGTGAGGGCAGATATTAGAACTTTTTTGAGATATTTTAATTTCTCAACTCAGCTACGATGCTATTTCAGTCATAAAAACCCAGTGGAAACTATGTGCAACACTTTTGGTTTCAACTGTCTTGTTGATTTCATACAATTATATATATCAGATCTTTGCCAGTGATAACAAAGATTTTTTTCGCTACCAATTGCCTTACAGTAAGTCCTCAAAATTTGTGTCAAATTTTAACTTCTGAAGTAATTCTTCTTGTAAAAAAAGATTAAGATAAATGTTCCAAAGTCAACTCCCCCAGACCTCCTTGATCTTATCTGACATTTTCATACGAATGCCCCTCTAGGTCTCATGATCTCATTACCCATGAAGAGAGATTTATAGCATCAGTTCTTTTTTCCAAATATGTCAAAGTGAAAACCAGTATTTTGGACCCCTGAAAACATCAGAAGAAATACGATGTTGGGAAAGAGGTGTAGGAGGAAAGGTAGTAACAGCAGTCATATAATCCCTTGGGGAAAGCCTGTTTCCTTCAGAAAGCAACATCTTTTGTCTTCGTATGGAGTTTACTGTCAAGTGAGGTATTCAAAAGGAATTCCAAACTGATATCTCCAAGGGATCTGACCAGACAGAAACATGCGATTTTGAAATGCTGCTGAGCTGGAAGGAAAGACAAGATCAACACATATGTGGACATCATAGACACCAAGGACCTCTGGGTGTCTGCCTGCACAATATCTGCTCTGTAGTTTTGTTACTTCTTTTAGTCTGAAACAGCCAAGATCCTTCAACAGGATGCATGTAGCTACTGAGTGACACAAGACTAAACTTCCAACATAAAACTGCAGTCCCCACCCATGCATTTTTTAAGACAGAAAAAAAACTCCAACTTTTCCAATGAAAAAGGTTAAGAAACATGAAAACTATTATTTTCATCGTTTGCTGAGTTATATGCCTGCAACCACAGTGTGTAGCAGTTGTGGTCATGTCAGATAACCCCATAGACCAAGAAGTCACATCCTGCTAAAATAAAGTTTCCTTCTCTTGGATGGCTCCTCTGAATTCCCTCACTTTCTCTCTTTTTCCTATTTTTATTTCCTTGTTATGTCTAATCTGATCTTATTTCTAACCTGCTGCTATTCAAATGGTTGCTTTGAATGCCGTTTTGGCCTTATTCCCCACAGACAGCCAGTGGTGTCATAACCAGGGGGTTTTCGTGTTTGCACTCAAAGACACTTCTTGGGCTGCCACAGCATTTTTAAGACATGACAATCTTCTACAAACACTCTTAAGAACTATTCTTCATACAAGCACTTCATGAAACTAGAGTTTCTAACATGGTCTTAGCTTTCCACAGCTACCACATGATGAATAAATCATGTGGAAAACAGGTTTGTAGCAAGATTCACAATGATTTCCTTGTTTCCATCAACTTATGGTCTCTGAGCACACAATTATATACAAACTTATTTCATTTGCCATATTTATATTTATGAACCCAAAGAAAGCAAAGCAACTATAGTATGTAGGCAGGGAAGGAAGCTATCAAAGGTATCCAACAGTTGTATGTCTTATTAAAGGCCCAGTGAAGTCAGTAATAACCTTTCCCTTTGATTCAGTGGGCATGGAACAAAAACAGCACCCACTGAGAAAATTTGAAATGGAATGTTTAAAGTCTATTTAAAAAAACCCCACCCCTAAAACATGTTAATTCCCCATCTCATTGTGGACTGTGATCTTGCTAGAGCTCTTTTGCCACTTCTTTAGCACCACTAAATTTATTCCATTTGCTTTCAGACAATGACACTGAACTGAGCTGTGTGCCAAAGCTTTCTAAATGATCTTTTTGCATGTACAGAGCAATTTCCACAATACACGGTTTTGCTTTGTGCCTTGCATGACTGGGGTCAGAAAAATGTTGAATTCTGTGAGCCCTGATCTACAAGGATATATCTATAATCTTTATACCAACAGCCTGCTCCTTTTGATAACTTAATGATGACAAGTTTTCTTCCATAGGCCAAATGTACTAGATAATACTTCTAATGAGCTACTAAAAATGAAAATACTGGCAAAGGTCATTGTTACAGGCGAATCATAAGAACAGCAAATTCAGTCCAGTCACTGCTGTATGTAATTGCTTCAGCAAGGATTTTAGATACCATGGAGGAGTACTGTTGTCCTAGTTTGACAGCCTTTGTAATAAGGTGGGAAATAAAATCAGACTGATTTGTTTTACATCAAAAAGGCATATTAGTCAGTAGGAAGCATCAAGATAATCTCTGCACTGCAGTAACAACCTTGACACTAGCCACTCAACAAAGGATTCTTCAGCCTTTTAAACTTGCATTGCTCAATGTGGAGGTGGATAGACATCCTGCCTGTGAGGGAATCAAGGGCAAAACTGGAGGCTTAAACTTTCTGTCTTTTTCTCCTTCCTTATCTCAGTATAAAAAGGCCTCAGAGAATTGGCCAGTCTAGAATTACTTGAGATAGGTAAGTAATGTAGGTGTCAGTAAAGGGATGAAGACAATCTAGTGGGGTGCTGTGAGATGGGTGTCCAGAGAGGAGGAACTTCTTTACTGTAAGGGTCACAGAGCACTAAAACAGCTCCACAGGGAGGTTGTGGAGTCTCCTTCTCTGGAGATTTTCAAGAGCCACCTGGATGCGTTCCTGTGTGACCTGTGCTAGATTAGATTACAGTATATGGTCCTGCTCTGGAAGGGTGGTTGGACTTGAAGATCTCCAGGGTTCCTTTCAGCCCCTGACATCCTGTGACCTTGTGATGAGAAAAATCTGATGTTCTCTGATCCTTCTCTCAGGAAGTTTTAACTATGAAAACTCCCTTGCTTTCTCAGAGTCACTTGCTTTTTGTTTTCTTTTTCTTTTGATTTTTTTGAGAACCACAATTACTGCAAAGGAAAATCATTGTAAAGTACAGGCACTCTCCAAAATGAACAAGCTGTATTAAGAAATGTCTTTGTAGTTTGAAATACCACTATTAGGCAAAAGAGCCTTGTTCCATATGCCACCACAAATAGCAATTAGTTCAAGTAGAAAAGATTACGTCCAGGTGCAGGTTTTGAAGTGACTTTTGGTAGGAGGAGGGAAAGGTTTCTCTTTTGTTAATTGTCTGTGGTAATTCATCAGGCATCTGAGGAATTTAGGGATATTCAACCTTTTGTGCTTAGCCAACAAAATACAACCTCCATGAACTGGATGGAGATACAGAGCTTATTGATGGTTGTCAGTCCACTGAAGTGTAAGATAACATGAGGAAGAAGCATATATTATATTTGTCTTCCACAGCATATCTATTTTACGGGGGCTTTGTTGGAGGGCTCTTTAAGAAGAAAGGCAGAATGAGTCCCTCCAGTGTGGGAACCCATGGGCAAGTTCAGTTCAAGGTCCCAAGGCAGGCAGCAGGCAGATGAGGTGGTCGCAGCAGTTCCCTCAAGCCTTGCAAAGATATAGGTGACTTTCCAAAGTTCCTTTCCAGAAAGGGGGCTAACACAACAAAGTGTGACCCTGAGAAGAAAGATGCTCTCAAAACTTCACAAACCTTTTTAAATGATTAGATTAACTTCTTCTAATCCTTTGAATCCTGCATAGATAGGAGTTCAAAGAACTAATGTAATTTTATTATTACATTTAATCAATGTTTAAGTTAAGAAATAGGAACTGAGCTAAGGGCAACCTTCCCTTATCAGCTTCCAATGTCTGAAAGCAGGAATGAATTAATTAAGTAAATGTAACAAGCTTAAGGGTATAACACACAGCAGCAGCTGACTCAGCTTGACCATCAGCCATTTATTGGGGTGAGATGTGCAGCTCAAGTACTACCAGATGATTTCATTCACATATCTTGGCAGTAACAGATAAACCAAAAGGGATGCCCAGAGGGAAATAGTGTCATAAATTGGCAAGGCAGAAAGTAATTCACCATCTTAAATGAAATGTTGTCATCAAGGAAGTTTAATTTTAATCCATACACATTTAATCCATAGAGCAGAGTGGGCTGCCCTACCAAGTGAGAGCAGACTCTTTGGGTTAGCTTCTTGGTAAAGGAGAATTTTTGAGTTTTGCCATGTCCAGGCATATTTTATGCAACTGACTTACATCAGGCCATGTATTCCAAGGTTCCAACCTTTGGAGGTCCCTTCCTGCCCTAGCCATTCTATGATTCAATATCTCCAAATAAGATATGACTAAAGACTTCCCTTTCTTGCTTTTTATAAATGAACTATGGATGAGATGTGACTAAATTGCAATAGATTTCATTTATGCACAGTCAATTAAGTCAGTGCAGTTTAACAAAGGAATTTCCTTTCTAACAGCAGAGGTTTCAGCACAAGCATTTTTCCTCAGATGACAGGTACAGATCTTCAGAGGTGGACAGCTAAGTACAGTAAGGAAGAAATAATCTAAAAAATCAGAGGACATTGTTGCATATTTTCAACTTAGTGGGAACTTAAGTGTTGCTGAATTAAAGGTAAAGTGCAATATAATTTGAATGAATCATTCCAGGGACTAGGGATATCTTCTGTTTGCTAGAAAATTAAAGCTGAAGAACATCTAGGGGGAAAAGAAAAGCACAGGTAAATCTGAGCCCTGTTCGGCTGCCTCCTTCAACAACCCAGCATTGGGGAAAACATGGAAATGTAATGAACAACCACCTCAAACCAAATCAAACTGAAATACTAACTTCATATCCATGAAGATAAGGCACAGTCAGTATGCTGACTGGCTGAAGTCATGCTATCCAGGTCCAGCATAAGACCAAGAGCCAGACATGCAGAGAATACACAAGAAGAAATTCCCTCTGCTTCAAGCCCACACCTTAAACACAAAGCCCAAATAACTTCTCTGTTTCCAGCTTTTGCAATTTTCCCTGGCTCTTTTTTTTTTTTTTTTCATACATTTGTATGTGTGCACTCCATTCAGATGTTAGTTGTCCCTGTGATTTCATCCCTTCTTCTGTATAGTTTCTGCAGAATCAAAACCCAGGCCATTGACTGCACAGTTCTCAAACATTGCCATGGCAACAGATCATGATGTCAGAGACATGGGATTAGGAGTTACTGGCATTACTGAACTAAGGGAGAAGCCTGGCTGGAAAAGAGAAAACTCCCATCCAAACAGCTCTGACAATAGAAACAAGAATATCAAAAGCAGCTAGCAAAGAGCCCTTGATAGTAAAATATTCAGATACAAACAGAAATTCAGTGTCCAAAATCTGTTGAAGACAATCCCAAAACAATCAGCATGGGAGTAAAACATTAAAGTCAGTGGAATAAAGTCAGTGTTGTGTCAGCAGTAACTGTGACATTAGAATCAAGATTGTTATAGCATTTTACCAATGAAAGTAAAATGCAGTGGTGAAAAATATAGCATCTTTAAGTAATTTATACAAAGAGTATTTATTTCAGCTCTACTAGTAAAAAGCTGACTGCAGTTTTACACAGATTATTCCCTTGGACCAAAAGTTCACCATAGAAAAGACATTGTAGGAACTACATGTGTGAGGTGAGTGCACTTAAAATAATCAGATACCTCAGCTTCTATATGTGGGAATACTGTGCAAAATAGCAAGTGATAACAGGGGACTTGGCAACCAAAGGCCACTCCCACAGTCATAACTTTGAAAAGGAACAGATGTCAACAACTCGGCCAATAGTGGGGGCCGAGGCAGGACCCTCCCCAGCCCTGCAGCACAGCTTATCACAGCACAGGGGATGAGCACTGCTGCTCTCAGACAGCTGCCAGACCTCCTCTTCGAGGTGGGTGTGCAGCTGGCCAGGGGAAATGGAAAAAAATCAAAACCAAAATGGGGAAACAAATACAGGGAAGGAAAGGGTGTGGAGGCTCTGGGCAAAATTCAAACTGGTTAATGTTTTATATGGAGGTGGCATGTAATGAAATGAGATTGTTCTTTCTCTAATCCTGAAAAAAAAAAAAAGGACCTGTGAGCAATATGTCTTGTTTCTCCTCTCCTGCCTAAGTGGCCTTGCTCCTCCTTGGAGCTGCTAGTGCAATGGCTAACCTACCTATGTGGCTACCTGCAACATCAGGATATCTTTAAATCAGAAGAATTCCATCTGCTTCCTAGACAGGAAGCCTTGATGTCTCATGTGTTGGAGAAGAAAGACGTGATGAGCTGAAGGACCTCAAGCAATATATTTCAATGGAAAACTAAATAAACTGAAAGATCAACATACACACCCCCATAATGATTTCAAAGGTAACTAAAAAAAACAACAAAGGAGTCATTGCTTCTTCTGCACTGTGGTGTGATTTTAAGGCATGTCTATACCCAGCAGAGGAGTATTGAGGCAAAGAGCCCTGAGGTACTTATTTCCAGACCTGAACACTACATAATTACTAACCAGGGTTGCTTCAGAAAAAGGTACAGCCCCACATAAAGCCATCTATATTGCAGCTGGAGCATGGACCAGTGCCTTCTGTGTGTCCGTGTGCTTAGGAGATATATCATCGTGTTCAGAGGTTGCCCAGGTCTCTGTGCCCTGCTTTTTGGGGTGTACCTACCTGATGAAAGAAACAACTGTTTAAAATATGTGCTTTTGGAATTAAAACTCTATTTCACATAATTAAGTTCCAAGCAGACCAGTCCATATTATCATTGCTATGGATGTCATAATGACTTCGAAATTATTTGAATTGCTGGTAGGACTTCTGTGCCTGTTTTTCAACCCAGAAAACCTGGGCTATAAAACAGAAGCTGTGAGTCTAGTGGACAACATTTTCCTCAGCATTTGTGGTGCTCCTTTCAATGCCAGTGAACTGTGAAGAAGCCACAGCCCAGATTAGCAGTGAGCCCCCTGCATTGTTTTCTGCATTGTCTCCTGTGGAATTTTAAACATCTGATGTAGTCGACAGTGACCCGTGTTGCTGGCACGCACCTATGTGTTACTGCTGAGTTTTCCCATTTCACTGCTACTACTTCATAGTTCCTTAAAGCTCGAAGGAATGGCAGGCATAGAAAATTATTTTAATGTTAATCTCCCCTCTTCAACAGCCTGGGTCCTTCTCAAGTTTTGCTGGGTTTTTCACTTCTGCCGTTCTCAGTACAGCACTTCACAGAAATGCAGTTGATGCAAAGCTGGCTGCACATTGCAATTAAAGCAATAGTCTGGGCAGTCCGTGCAAGGTGCTTGACCAGAATGAACCCACCAACTCAGTGGGGTGGAGACTCTTTGGAAAGGGCTGCTGAGTTTATCTTCAAGGATGCTGTTTCCTGAAATAGTAAGATGCCTCTTGTACCTTCTGTGTATATTGCCATGTGGCATCAGTTATTTCAAAATTGCTCTTGAAGTTGTGGTTGCAGAAAAGGTACCTACTCATATTCATGTAGCTTTTCAAGTGGTTTTGACCTAGCCACTAGAGTTTTTACTGGAGTTTCCTTAATAACTTAATTTTGCTTTAGAATAAATAAAAGCTACTGGAGAAATGCTGCGCACCTGCCACAGGCTACAGAAAAGTGTGCAGGAAAATCACATTGTGTCTTCTCAGCTTTAATGAGTGAATTGCAGAGATTCCAGCACTATAAAATATTTACAAGAAAAAAAAAATCAAAAAAACCCCCAACAAAATTATTACCTTCTTATAGCCAAAAGTGGATGAAAAGGAATTTATATGGCACTGGAATATACAGTGGTCAGATGAAAAAATATCCATATTATTAGAAAACGTTTTGCTTTGAATAACTGCCCCCTCTCACACCTTGCCATAATGTGAGCAAAACAAGAGATCAGACAAAAGCAATTTTTAATTTTAACTAAAATGCTTGCTTGGTATGTTTTGTATCAGGCTTTAATTTTACCTAATTCATCACATTTTAATTGTACCTAAGTATTATTCTTCCACTTAAGAAATCATATGAAAAATGACAGGCAAGCTACAAACACTCCCGTATCAAGTGCAGACTCATGTCCACATGTTCACACTTGTGCACTCCCATGCTTTTTTCCTCCTTTAAATATGTTATTTTCCTAGTAAGCAGCAGATTACCTGACATGTATGTCAATTAGTCATCCTTTTCCCACTGCAAATCTTACCATCTGTTTCTTAGGTTTCAATGGGAGATTTCAACTGACTTCTTTATTCACTGGGTCAAACCCTCTCATGTTCCAAAAAATGGTATAATTATGTAGAAGTTTAAGTTCATGTGGAGCTTTATAGAAGAGAGTCTGATCCAGCTGGATATAAGAATTATAACCAACGAAATAATATGTTTAAATATGGAGACCTCAGTTATAAGTAATTCTAGATGTACTGATTCAATGTTCTCACTGACATAGTCATTTTTGTCTTTCTGCCTTTATAGGGACAACAAGAAACTATTTCTTGCAGCATGCTTGGCTTGCTTCTGGTCACCTGCTGTTTCCAGGAGATCATTCAGGTGTTTTGAGTCCCAGATTCATTCTTACAACACTCCTAGAACATGGTTGAGTGCTATTGACTTCAAGGAAATGAAAGCAGACAGACAGAAGGTCTTATCCTCAAAAGTACTGATAGCTAACTCTTGATTTCATTAATAGATGAGTGTGCTCAGTTCCTTTAGGGATGCCAACAATTGTGCAACTTGCTCAATTCTGTTAAAAAAACCCAAGCTAACTGTTTCTGTTTATCAGTCTGATTTCTGTAATATTCTACTAAAAAAAAAAATTTAATTACATTAAAGTTGCTGGTGGTCTTCTTGACCTTGATAACCCAACACATAACAAAACAAAAATAAAAGATCAACCTCACTAAATGTTTTGAATAGATTAAGTAAAATATTTGGGAATGCTTCCTCTTGGGTAAGATTCTGAAAATGCACCACAAACACCAGTAATTACTGATGCTAGTAACCCTGCCACTGTTCCAGCTGACTAAAAATAGAGGTTTGTGACAGGCTAAGAATAAAAATATTCAGTTGGAAGTTTGTAACTGTTAGTCATAGTTCAATCTCTTAAATCTATCTTCAGTGCAAGAAAAGATTAATGTAAAAGCAAATCCAAAAATAAAGTTTTGGAGAGCTATGAGGATATATTACAGACAGCTTCAGTAGGCATATATTTCTGGTCTAGTAAAATCATTTTACTAAATGTCTAACAGTAATTGCAATTTTTTTTCAGGCATATAAAAATCATAATTCACAATACTTAATCTGTTTTTGAACTATGTACCCTTTCCTAGAGGACTTACTGCATTTCACCATTAGACATCACAAGGCCAAACTAGTTTATCTGCAGTAAGACCCAGCAAATTCTCAGCATCAAGGATCTCACTCTGCAGATCTGCTGCTCCTGGGCCACATTATCTTCTAATAGATACACAACCTTTCCTTCTCCTGTTCCAAATATATTTGGACTTCTTGCCACAGTGTTTTAAGAAACGCCTACAGACTGGATGCTCAATAAGAATGCTGAGGCAAACTCTTCTGTCAACATTCCACTGTGATCATGTCCTCATGTCCAAAGCTCATGTCCCTAACAGCCCAGGGAGGAGACTGAGGACTGGAGACCCAGGGTGGATGGTAGTAGGAAGGATGTGCAGTTGCTACTGCAGCCCCACTAAACCCATATCTCTGATGAAGCCACCAAAAGTCCTGAGGCTGTTGCAGCTGGCAGTAGCACAGACTGACTGGGGCTGCTTGTTCCATGTCAGGGCAGCTGGAGTCAGAGGAGGGACTGTCCTTGCACATGTGGCACTTCTCATCTGGAAAACACAGTCTTCATTCATCTTCTTTCTCCTCCTCTCCTCTCTCCTGCTACCTACTATACGACCAGCAGACCAACAGCAGCATTTTTGTTTGCTAGGCATAGGCCAAAGCTTTGCTTTCCCCGATTCAGGATCACATTCCATTGGGTTTTGTTCCTCACTTCTTTTGCCAATTTCAACAACTTATTTTCTAGGGGACATTTTTTCATCCCACCGACCTTCACAGATCTCACAATCTGCTGAGGTTTGACCTCCCCAAGACACAGTTAAAAGTTAACTGCCTCCTCCTTAGCTTTATTCTTCTAATCACATTTTTAGGGAGAAAATGTTCTTCTTCCCCCTAAATCTATGAGACATTTTAAAAAACCTGGAGTTAGAAATTTCAGAATGAAATCTTCTGCAACAACCAAAAGGGAAGGGTGGAGATATAAATATAATAAATTACAAATTCATCACCAAATCTGGAGCGCATCCACAAATGTAAAAGCCAATGGGGACACTCAGAGTAGAGATAAACACAGATGGACAGCAATGTTGCCAGAGAGAAGGATTAGGAGCCACAAGTGACATTAGAGAATGGTCAGATCTGAATGGCATTGCATTTTACTCCCACAGATGTCCTTCTCCCCGCCTCTTCCAGTAAGACAAGGCAAGAAATTTCTTACCTCCCACTAGGATTCTTGCAGCAGAGACCTTTTAAGGGTGCAGTCAGTATGTCCTGCCTGGGTCTGTGCTTCTGGCACATCCCTCTTTAGAAGACTGACTACTCCGTGACCTTCCTGTGCTCTTCCCACTTGCTGTGCTGTCACTCAGCTATGGGCAATGGCAAAACTTCCCATCTGAACTAAGTCCTAAATTCCCATGACTACCCTGGTCTGCTATGTGTCCTCTTCTAAAAAAATGCAGCTCCTTGGACCACATTGTGCATGAGACTGCCTTTTGAAATAAATTGTTTCACTGCACGCAAGCAGATTGCACACAAAAGTCCAGCTCTTCCACTAACAAAAACGTTGCTGGTGGTGACTCTACCTGGATAGCACCTGTCAGGAATTAAAAATGAAAACCAAAACAGGTTGGAGGGAAGCACGATATTGCTTCCTCTTCTTCCCTGCTTCTTCTTGGGAGGCTTTGAACTCTCCAGATGCTTCAAAACATGAAAAGAAAGCTCTAATTTCTGAGATGGCCCATTCCCTCCGAATTTCTCTAGTTTCTTCTAAGTATCTGTCTAATCAGGCAACTGCTACTAGCATACTTACCACAAAGTACTCACTGCCCTATTAGTAGGGAATGATGCCTCCCTCATTTGACACATCAGCAATGTCCTAAGTGATGTTCTGCAAAGGTTAAAACTTTGAGTTGGTTTAATCAATTCTTGCTCCCATTTCTGCAGGCACTTGTAGTAACCTATACAGCACCCTGTATGTGTCACAGGAAATTTTCAGCAGGTTTTTGACATTGTAACACATTTCCTTATATTTAGACACAAGGAATGATGTCTCAGAAGTTAAAAGACCTCATGCAAATTTGAAAATGAAACCTCTAGGATGATTTTTTAAATTCTGCCTGATTTATCTAGGAAAAACAGACAGTGCTCCTCTTCTAAGAAGATCAGACACAAGTGAGCAGTGAGCTTAAAAGAGCAGTCAGCTCAACTACCTTGGGCATTCACATGTAAGAGGTATTTGTTACTCTAAGCCAAGTCAGGTTTGTTGCTGGAGTTCCTAGCATTAGCTATTTTTTTTTTTCTTTGGAGTTTTGCACTTTCTGGGAATTCATAAATGTGTTGCAGCTGTTGGTACCTGTTCATTTCTGGGCATGGCTGATCCACACTTCCCTGTGTCAAGATTGTTCTGCTGTATCCTAAAGGCCCAATTCCCATTTAGCTGGGGTCCTGATTCCCTTTTAAACTGAGGCTCAATTCTCTTTTATGTTCCTGTAAAATCACCAATGAATGGGAAAAGACCTTAGCAGAAAGAACAGGGCCCTGAATAAACAGAAAACACCTTTTTGTCAGGTAATTTATCCAAGGTGTTATAGCCATTTATAAAAACTTATTTTTCTACAGTCAACAGGAATGTTAATAGCTCTTCACTGCAGTGCCAAAAGACACCTCTTGAAGGGATTTAATGCCCAGTTCATTGCAAATCTGATCTTTGTTTTTGTCTGTTCCCCAGTCAGCAGCTATGAACAAAACAGACTTTGAAGCCTGCAGCATTATTGAGACTTATTACATGAAGAGTGAGAGAAGGAAATAAATCCCTTCTCCTAGCACTACTAACTCAGTGTAAAGGCCCAAGAATGACAAGCTAAACATTACTACCAAATTATCAGGCTTCATTTCTCACGACAGATAGCAAGCAACAGATTGCACTTTATCTTTTTAAGCTGACCTGACTGCAAACAAGGAATGTGCAGAATGCCAAGGCCCTCGCTGCCCTCTGTGCAGCCTTCTCCAGCAGAAACAATATGTCATGATGCAATATTTAGCACTTTGTTCTTACAGTCCTTAGGATGGATATTTATTCAGAACAAGCTGATTCCCTGATAACAAAATAAATCGAAGCCTTTGCAGACCTGTGGAGCATACGCCTGTGTTGATTCTGGAGGGGAATGCAGAGCTTGGTTAGGGAGAAGCACTTCAAAAAAATATATCATCAACATATCTCTTCAGCTGGGCTTTGATCAGCTTCTTTTACTGTCCAGCAAAACAGTTGGTAATCACTAAAACATTTGGAATGACGTCTTGTGGTACCATGAGGATCAACCCTGAGTATAAGACAGTCAAATGCCTTTACAGTGAAAACATTCCTCTCTGTCAAAGACCTGTTGGGTAAATTACAGGCCCCCACTTTATAGGTGCCTAAAGACTTTGCAAGTGGTCAAAATCACCAGGGATAGAAGGGTATTTTAATTTCTGTTGAACAACTTGCGTTTATCATCATGCTCACAGTTGCAAGATAATAAATTGAAACATTTTTCTATGGTTTATCTTCCCATATAGTTCCCTCCTGATAGAAAACCTACCTAAATAAAATGCCTTTTCTCTGTTTATTCATTATTCTTACCAGTCTGATACTTCTGTTTCTAGAGAAGGAAAACAAGCAGCAAACTGTGTTTAACAATGAAATACTGGGAAGAATTCATCCATAAATTAGACGAGTTTTGAAAACTAAAGATTGGAATAGAATTCAATTAGAATTAAAATTAAATGAGTTTCTGAAAGGCTTGGAAAGTGAGGTTTATCCTTTTACAGGATGTTTATGCCAGTTGCTATTCTCTGTAGAAGTTGCAGTGTATTAATCAGAGTAAGTTCAGAACCAGTGCAAATATTCAAAAGGCACAGAAATACATAGGTAAGTGAAACAAATAAAAATGCAATATTATGTTAAAGGGTGATAAATTATCAATTTAGGATAAAAAACAAACAAAGCACAACAAAACCAAACCACTCTAACAAAACAAACCCACTGTTAGATTCAGTTCCACTTTATTTGTGTATCATTCCTTTAGTAAGTCTTTTCCTACATCATGAACTTAGGCTAGGTATATGGGAAAGAATAAACTGCAAATGAGACTGCAGCAAACCCATCCATCCCAGAGAGCACATGAGAGCCTGTCCTAGGAGCACAGTGTCTTTATTTAATCCAGGCTGTTCCCATCACTTTCAGTACATAAGAAAAGTATTGATGGACTCATGATTCTCTATGGTTTTACTTCGAGTAGGTGATGAGCACTGCCCAAAGCTGCAGCACCCAATCATCTGGACTGAGGACTTGGGTGCACCGAGGAGGGATACCACGCTTCTTTTCAAACCCACAAACCTAAGTTAAGCAATCAACACAATCTGTGTCAACTACCTCATTTTTTTTTCACTAGGCAAGAACCAAAGTTTTACTCTCTCCCACTCAGGATAATTTTCTTTGGGTTGGGGTCTTCACTTCTTTATCTGAGGGTATAGGGAGGCACCCACCATACCAGCCAGATCTCTCTTGGGAAGCCAGGAAAAAGACAGCAGCATGCTGCAGCCATACAAAGCTGCAAACTGCTTTTGTGGCTTGTTAGTTTGGTAACTGAGATGACTTTTACTCTCCTTCCTATCTTACCTAACCATCATAGAATCATAGAATGGCTAGGGCTGGAAGGGACCTCTAAAGGTCATCTAGTCAGTCCCCCTGCAGTGAACAGGGATGCTCTCAACTAGACCAGGCTGCTCAGAGCCTTGTCCAACCTCCCCTTGAATATCTCCAGAAATGGGGCCTCAACCACCTTCCTGGGGAGCCAATTCCACTGTTCTACCAGTGGAATCAAGGCAGACTTGTCCCTAGTTGCATTAATTCCTCCTGAAGAAGAAGATAAATAGATTAATCTGAATACTGTAGTCCTGCACTATACTGGTATTTCTCAGCAGGACTCAGGGTAAAGCTCTTGCCAAGACACTTACCTTGGATGTCACTATGTCCATCAAAATATGCAAACATCCACACAACTGTTTCTCTCTGCCATACTCTGGAGTATTTCTCCTGTTTCAAAGGGCGAGTACAGGAACAGTGTTGGCTGCAGTCTCTGGTTTGGAAAACTTAGATAGCATCCCATACTTTCAGCTTTTTTAGCCCCCATAGGGACTAAGTTCCTTTGCTACAGGCAAAGTACATGTATTTTCTTGATTCATGCATTTTTATTTTTTTTTAATATTATGCAGAATTTATTCACCTATTTTATGTAACACTGAATCTCTTTGTGCTGGATAAAGAGTTTAATGAAATAGAGCAGAAATAGGTGGTAGGAAAATGGCACTGCAGTCCCTGCTCTGTTAGTCAGTAATGTTCTATTATTATAAGAATACTTGGGATTACACTTTTTCTGTGCTGGACTGATAGATTGCATTTTAATCTTTTGTAAGACTGGTTGTTTAGGTCTCATTTGGAAGGCTGTGGAGAATATGTTTCTTTTTCATAAAAACAAACCAATTCTTCTGTAAATATCTGCTGTCATATTTATCCTTTTGGAATTAAATTCATTTTTTTAATTAAACTTGCTACCAGAGGAAGCAATAGTTGCAAAAACTGTTTAAATAGGTACCATTTGTGAATATAAACAGTTTCAGATTTTTTTTTGTCTGAAGGCTTAAGTGGTTTCATAATTTCTGGTGCTGTTTTGTAAGTGTTTTTATAGAGAAATAGACCAAAGCAGGCTGAAACTACACGTAAGCAGTGGAGAAGGAGGAGGAGGACAGTTGTTTTAAAAAGGACCAGAGATTGGAATGGGAGGCTGTGAACACAAATGAATTACTGTATGAGTTGCAAAAGGAGGAGGGAGTCACTCTCCACATTTGGAAATGATAACAAGTATCAGGCTGTCCTGTGATCTCACAGTCTGGAGCCGTAAATCCAGGGAGAAAAAAAGATCAGTAGACCACAGTCTAGATCAGGATATGAGCCTTCAATGAACATGACAAGGTAGATGTCTTTACTACAAGCTAGCGGTGCTTCATCAGGCACTACATCATAGATGCCTTCAGATTTTTACTGCTACTTGATGTCTATTTACAGGGATACTTCAAGATAAATCACCTCAAGATAAATCACTCACAAAAAAAAAAAGAAAAAGAAAAGAAGCGAAGTAGCAGAAACATAAAGAAGACAGCAAAATGAGAGCTATCTTATTTGCTACATAGGGGATTAGACTCTAATGCACATCACTCCACCTCTTACCCCTGCCATCAGCATGTTCCCTTGAGCTGCATCCCTCCCCAGCTGCTGCAGCCAAAACACTGCCTCTCCCTTACTACCTCTCCCTGTCTCCAGGAGGTTTTGCATCAGTGACGTGATGAAAGGGAAAGAGGAGTAAATTAACCTGCCTTTCCAAAACCATACTGTGGACACTGTGGCTAGGACAGCAGCCACTGGCACAGCCCCATCTCTAGAGTCTGCCTGTAGTGCTCTGGTTGGCACACAGGGATGCTCACCCACTACTAAGCAACAGGGTGCCACAGCCCTTCTGTGATGCACCCAGGCACCAAGGGTGATTTGGGCTTAAAGGTAAAGATTTTGAGGCTCACAGTGTTAAAACATTTAAATTATCCCATCAAACTAAGAGAAAGAACAACAACAACAAACAACACAGACAAAACAAAACAACAAAATGATCAGTCCACTGTGGTTCCAATAAGTTGGTGAAATTTTCCTGCAGCACTGTTCTGGGTTATCTCTGCTCTAAGCAAATGTCCTGGTAACCCTGTGCAAATACACACAGGTAAGCACCCCTGCTTTGCACAGATTGCCTGAGCCAGGTTGGTAAGAGGCACTCTCTACACACACTATTTTAAAAATATGTCTGCAGTGATATAACTGTGTCACAAGACAGGTCCCCGGGGAATTTCTAGCATTAGTTCCTCTTTCTGAAAGACATTTCTTTGTCTTAGCTTAGCTGTCCTGCCCAGCACCATCTCCCCCGCCACCAAGTCCTTAAAAGCTGGCTGCTGTTTGAAGAATGACTTCAACGTCACGAGATCAGAAGCTGTGGGTAGTTATACACAGTGGTGCAAAGCCTCTGAGGTAAACTATGACACAGTGAACAGGAAAATGGGAAATCAGACACATGTGGCTTTCCTGAAGGTTTGGTTTGTTGTTTTGTTTTTGTTTTTGTTTGCTTGTTTTGTTGTTTTGGGTGGTTGTTTTTTTAATTTGCTGCCTTATTAAGAAATCATGCCTCCCAGAAGTCACCAAGGGAAGTAAAAATGGAATCATACAACTCATTCACAAGTCCTGAATTTTTTTTTTTATTATTTTTTTTGTGTCACACGGGTTAACAACTACCAATAAAACTCATGACTTTACTGTTTCATCACTTAGGGAGCAGTGCTTGAGCTGGCCATTTACTGCTTAGTTCTATTGTTCCCAAGCTGTAGCTGATAACAGTTCACAGGCAGGAGCTCTGGATGTTCATTTGTCTCCAGATTCCAACACTTGCATATTTTATTGTAATTCGATTATCTGACCAGGGCTGTTTCATCTCTCCCTGTTATACAGCCACAAATCTGCTTTCTCCTAGCTGCTGAGTTACAACAACCTCCTGATTCAGTCTGCAGTTCCTTTGAGCTCTGAGTACCAAATGCTGCGGTTTAAAAAGATTAAAACCAGAGATGAAACCTGATTGTTGTTCCATGCATCTGCTTTAAATTGGTTGTTCTGTTTATTTTAGAGACTTCAACTGGTGCAACGAAAAAGCAAGTATCCATTCTGCAGAATTCATCACATTATATTGGGCTTCTTGCTCAGCTTTTATTTACCCTTCCTTTTTAGACCATCACTGAAATCTTGCCTTCATTGCAAAATCAACATGACCAACAATTCGCAAGTGACATTAAATTAAGTGACATTAAATCATATAAGTTATAATCAACTGCGTTTTAGCTCTGGCCATCTGATCCAAGGTCCCACTCGTTTAAGGATCACTCATCAGCTCACAATATATCCTTGTTAGTGATGCATGCAAGCAAGTGTCATTCCAGTGCTATCTGTCCTTCCATGTCTTCCTTCCCACAGCTGCCTGTGTGTGCCCAGCACTCATGGATACACTCTCCCTCACTCCATGAGGCAGGAATCAATACTGTGATTCAAATCTTCCAGGTTTAGTCAGAGGGAGCGAGCCCCAGAGTTGTCAGGGGCCATATAATGAAGGAGAGAGGACATTTCACTGCCTGTCTCAAGGTGGCACTCAAGATGGGTGAGTTGGAAAGGGGACACTCAAGTGTGGGCAACAGAGTTAACACTGACAGTGACTCAGGAACCAAACTTCCAATTATCTCAGACTAATTTCCTTATTCATACAACTTTTCCACAAATCAGGGAAATGAGATGAGCCCTGCCAAAAAATAGTTTAAAGTCTTAGTGTCATTTAATCTTTGTCCTAGGACAAAGATATCTGTTATTTGTATTATACAAGTGGTATGATAAGCCTCCTAAAGCAAAATAAGAGCTTATATTTCTAAAGTGAACGAATGAAGCAAGCTTGTGGAAAACTGCAGTAGTCTGCCTGAGTCTACACAAGGTATAGGGATTTGACGTAAAATTGCATCCCAGGGCATTCTGGGACCAGAGACAATATTTCTGGTGCCAGGCCAGGTTAAATACATCTGGCACAATAGACCCTGCAGATGCTCATTTGTGCAGATGCAGAAATTTTATGTTATCCTATTTTCAGATGCCAAACAGAGTTTCTTCTGTTCTTACAAGGCAAGGACATAAGAGACGCCGGGAGGAAGTGGTTTGCCGCAACAAAGGCATTCCTGGCTTGTAACACCCTTCCAATTACAAGGAACAGACAATTGTTCATCATAAATGTTAGAGAAAGAAAGCTGAAAGAAGAGAAAAAGCAGCTTGCCATAAACAGGAATAAAAAAGCTGTACCTGCAACTGCACTCTCACACAGGCTGATGCACATCTGGTCTGGCTGCACTGTAACCAGCAGGGTTAGCCCGTGCTTGCACCCGTCTACACAGCAGCCGTATCCAACCCCAGCAGGCTTCCCCTGTAATTATGGCAAATACCACTTCACCAAAACCTCCCTTTTGTTATCCCCAGAGCACTGGACTTCCTCTGTTGCCAAACAAATATCTGCTTAAAATTCATAGCAAGGACAATTTATATCCCTTCTTCTCTGGTCTGCCACACAGTTTATTTGTCTGGGGACTTCCTAGGATGAAAAAAACTAGTGAAGATGCAGACTCCAACTATATTGAGGAGCCTCCTACTCACATCTGCATCTCGCTGAAGGCTATATTTGCCCTGGGACTGAGGAATGGCTCTCCCTGATTTTGTCCTGCTATTACTTCCAGAGGAATTGCATTAGCATAAAACTAGAACAGCACAATTGCGAGTTGAGGTCTTTAACCTGGTCCTACTAGAAGGCAGGGTAGAGGGAACTGAGAACGGGTTAAGCACAAAGGCAGCCCAAAAACAATCTTTTTAAGTTTCCTCAGCCAAATGGCACGGTCCACTGGGGGAATAAAACCACAAAGCTCTGAATTTTTAGTGAGCCTTTGTGGATCTTTTTGTGAAAGAGATTTTCTAGACATGTCCAAGTGGTGACCAATGAGACTTGATTGCTATGGTTGTTCAATCAGTTTTGATAGATAAACTGGATATTCCTCATGGCTCACATAGGTCTTTCTGCCTGAGACATGCAGTGTACGTTATTTTAAGAAGTGTACCATCCCCGTATCACAGAACAGAAAAACTTCAGAGAGCTTCTATCTGACCCATAATCATGTATGACTGCATTACAAAATAGCAATGACAGTGCCTTCCTACTGCATCTTACCATGACGCTTTGCAAATGCTGAAAAACGCATGTGGGGAATTATGAAGGTTCATCCAAAAAGAAGAGACAAAGGACAATGATCTGCCTATTACTCAGAAACTTCATCTGCTTTTTAGTAACGTTAATAAATAGACTTCTCCTATTTCAAGGCCATCAACAACCATATTCTGCAATTTCATTTGTTGAATTTATTTTACATGAAGCTACACTGACAAAACCACTTCTTTTTATAATATTCTTAGATTTTTCTGATAAGGAAACTTAAAAGACACATGGGAGACTTCTGTTTCCCATTGTGCAGCACCTGAGGAGAACCCTAAAGCAAAGGAATCCTTGTATTTGCCAAACATCCCAAATCGTCTATATGCTGCTGGCATCATATGGAAGGCAGATTTGTGAGCATTCAATCTCAACCAGGTACCCATTTAGTGCAAGACAGTTCATGTAAAGCTGTACTGATCTGTGAAGGGCCTCAGACAAATAAATCTCACTATTTAAACTCACACTGGTCAGAGGTATTGTGCCCGGTGAAGCGCAGTACAGTAATGTATCAGCAAGCACACAGAACTGGCTGTTCCTGATAAATGAGTGGCCCTTCTCTGATTAGCATGAATATATGGTCAAACCTTTCTAAAAAAATTATTTCTCTTAGCTGTTTGATAAAAAAGTTGGTATTTTCAGTCCAAGACAAAGCCATGAATCAGAAACCATGAATCAAATGACTAACCACAGGAGATAAATTGGGTATGATCTTCCCTAGCTCAGCCATGCCAAAGAACTTTTTAGCTTAATAACGCTGGTTGACACTGGCACCATCCCAGTGGTTCCCAGCACTTCCTTATTAATGTGAATGTTTTCGACTCAGCACTTCCACGGTTCCATAAACATAGAAGCTGACATCATTCAAACTACAAAAAGCATTTATAAGCATTAAAGTCCAATAGCAAAGCTAACCTGAGGCTTGAGTTAAGCTGTGATTTATTCACTGAAGGTTTCTACAAACCAGGCTAGAAGATGCCTTCAGCACAAAACTGAATTTCTCATTTACTTCTTCCTCTGTAATAGAACAAGTAAAATCCCTGGGACCAAATGTGCAAGTTCACAGAATCACAGAATGTCAGGGATTGGAAAAGACCTCAAAAGATCTTCTAGTCCAATCCCCCTGCCAAAACAGGATCACCTAGATCAGGTCACAGGTTCAAGTTTGAGTTGTTCCATTTGGGTTGATCTCCAGTCATTCTGCAATGGACGTGGCATAATTAATTTGTTATACAAAAGGTGTAGGGAGACAGAGTAAGGACAGATTTCACAAAGCAAATCTTGCAAGTCACTGCTAAAATAACTGTCTCCAAGTAATGCCTGCTACTGGTCCTCAATGTTGTGGAGTACACAAAACAAAGCCAGACAAGATGTCTTTCACAGTAACCATCACCTCTGTCACAAAGGATCGTGCATACCACCTACTATGCCCAGAGCATTATACCAACATTTGTTTGAAAGCAGTGCCAGGTTTGCTCTTTCCCCTTTACTATCTGCAAAAGGAAATCAGTGCCTCAAGATTAACTGTCTAGGGCATTTGTGGTGACCTCTCCTTGTTCTTATGTCGCAGTGAACTCACTTCAGTGGCTGGAAATCTTTGTATAGTGCAAACTGAAAACTCCACCTGTTCTTCCAGTGAGTGAACATGGTCCCACAGTTAAGAAATCTGATCTTACAGCTTCTCCTTATGAATGCAACTTCTTCACTGAGGAGCCAAAAAGGTCCATTTAACCTAACTTGCAATTTTGACTCAGCAATTTTATTACTGTAACCCTTTATTAGCCACAAAGAAGAAAAAAACAAAAACAACCAAACAAAACCAAACCAGTTTCTGTGAGAAAAAATATCTTCTTGGCACAGATTTAGAAATAAGTGTTTGTCGCGGTTTGGAGTCAGGGCAACCCCCAGACCGATAACAGACCGCTCTCTTTTAACCCTCCTCCCTCCCCAAAGGGGAGAGAAAAGGAATAAGGGAGAGAGACTTAGTTATTAGAAAAAGGAACTAAAACAATTTAATTAAAAAAAATGAAAATGAAGTATATACAAATATGTACAAAGCCAGTACCGAACCCAACCTCCCCCCGATGGTAATTACGTCACCCTCACGGACGCTGTGGAGGAGCTGGACTCTGGCACCGGGTCTCGGAGCGAAGAGAAGAGCCAAAGCCAAAGGGGTAGACCGGAAGCGAAGAGGGACGAGAAGGGCCGGAACAGGGCGAAGAAGGGACCAAAAGGGCGAGCGAAGGGCAATAAGGGCAAAAAGGGCCAAAAAGAGAAGGACTCCCGAAGAAGAAGGGGCGAACTTCCGGACCCCCCGAGCTTATATACTGGATATGACGTGTATGGGATGGAATACCTCGTTGGTCAGTTTGGGGTCACCTGTCCTGTCCGCTCCTCCCCGCAGGTGTGGTCTTTCACTTTCTGCACCCCCCAGTGCAACACACAAACTCTAGCCATGGCCTTGGTTTTGCATTCCATCCCTGGCAGTAACTGTAAACATGAGGTGTTATCACTGTTAGAAGCAGACACTGTCTGCAAAACATGCTGCTAACTCTAGAAAGTGCAGTTAGTTAGAAACCTAAGCTGAAAAGTAAAATCACTGGACAGAATTTGCTTGGTTTTCACCCAAACCAGGACAGTGTTCAAAAAGTATGCATGGTACTGATAATTGAGTATAAATAGACTGGTACAAGTCAGTTTAGTAGAACAAGGATAAGCAGGAAGAATGCATTTGGGAATAGTATAGATACCTGGGAAAGGAATAAAGAAGAAAACAAAAACCAACAAAATAAAAATGGAAGACATGTATTTCCTATTGCAGATATTTGCTGGTGAGTACCTCTGTATGATGACAAACTTTCCAGCACAGCACTGTCATTCTTTGCTATAGGCAATGTAAAAGTAGAGCAGTGATCTCAGCATTTCAAATACCTTTTAACACCTTTAGTTTTATTCTTTCAAACAGAGCGAAAAGAATAGGCTTGCAGCCTTAATAGTTGAAGTATGAAACTTGAAAGTGTGCCCTACAGTGAAAAGTCCCCAGAGTAAGTGAAACCACTGCAGGGGATGGATTGAGTTGCTTTCAGAGATACACAAAATATGATGTTTCAAGTTTCTGGCTGTAGGCTTTCTCCACTGTGCTAATCCAACTTTACTGCATAAGAGCTTCAGCCCTAATGTGAAAAGTGCTGTAATGTTGGTGCTCATTCATCAGCAGAGCCAGTGCTGTGAGGCTGGTGCCTCACCTTTGGGCTGATGTGTTGTAAATCAGTGGATCAAACTTGTGAATGTACACCACAGGTCTGACCTGGTATATGTGCTCTGAACACCCAACCATCGCTCAAGATTATTATCTTCTACATTTTGTGTCTCCTTCTGCAGCAATATCTCCTACAATTAATCTACAGAGAGATTCCTAAGTCTAGCACCTTGAAATAGAAAGTGCAGGTTTCTCCACATCTGCACCAGATTGGTGGAGCACAAATGGAGATAGAGAAGGACCAGATTTTATTTGCGTTACATGAAACAACCTCCCCTGACGTGTTCTGATCTGTCCTTCAGCAGGTGAACTGACACAAGGCAGGAAAGATGGAGGTCGAGGAAGTAGACCTTGCTGAGCTAATAGGAACTGTGCTTCCACAACATGCCTGAAGGGGATGAATGAAAGAATATACCTCAACCTAAGAACAAGCAACTAGTCCAAAAAGTCTTCATCTATTAAGGAGAGGAACCTGCTGACAAACAGGAAAGGAATGCACAACCAGGTTTTGTCAGGTTCGACTTCATCAATCTTTCTGCTGCAGGTTCTGCCTCTCATATGTGATACACGGGGCTGGCCATGAAACAAGAATTTTGTTTCACAATTCAGAAGTAAAAAAAAAAAAAAAGAAAAGAGGTTTTTCAAATCTGTTTTCATTATACATCAGAACAAAACCACTGTATTCCCCAAACCTTCACATGTAAGGCCCAGAGAGGAAAGAAAAAGGGAGGCCAAGCAGCAAATAGGCAAGTGCCTCAGTGATTTCCCTCTGGAGTGGAAAGCCTGGCTCACAGCTCACAAGCACTGTCAGACAGGAGAGGCACAGCAACTTGGACTCCCTCACCAGAAGACCAGGGACAGCCAGGTTTTCTCCCCCCCTGCTCCTTTAGTTAGCTCTCACTCTCTGCCCTCATCTCCTTGGAACCTCTCCACTTCAAGTAAATACTTACATATGAACCAAGATAGAGAGAATAAGAGTATGTAGTCCAGTGGTTAGGAAGTTCCCTGGAGATAAAAGGGAGCTGTAGATTCAAGTTCTTGCTCCATCTGATTTGAAGCTGATTTCAATTAAGTATTCATTGGAAGAAAGCAAAACGGCCAGTATAGCTTGGCGGTCAGGGAACAGCTCCAAATCAGATCAAGGACTCGAACCTAGGGACACACTTCCCAGGGAAGCCGCCTAACCACTGGCAGATCGATCAGCTCTCACACATGAAGCAGGAGTGGGAGGAAGGCTGAAGCACTCATCCAGTTCTGGGGGAGCTGCCTCTTCTGGGGACTTTCCTCTGAAAGGAAGCCCGCTGGAGGGCTCACGTCCAGCCGGTGTGCTAGACTCATCATGTGAACTGATGTACAAGCATGCCCACTCCCTCAGCCCCATCACGGAGGCCCCCATACGGACTGTCTCCCATCAGGATTTGAGGAAGCTGAGAAGTTGACATCAGGCAGCTCCAGAGTAGGACTTGTTTTCTCTTTTTCCCACAATTCCCATACTGACCTAGGAAGGTTTTCTGCTGAAATTATAGTTGAAACAGATACATTCTCTCAATAAGTTCCAGTGAAGCATCATTTCCAGGTGGAAAAGTTGGTCTTGGATTGTATGGGATGAATCCAATACTAGCAAAGAATAACAAAATTATCAATCATAATGTGGGAAATGGAGAAGTACTTGACAAATGTTTCTGTTTCAGATTCAGAAGGAAGCAGAATGATATATTCAGAGCCTAACTTGATACTTACTATTCCACTGGCAATTAGAGATGATGTTAAACAGCGGTCATTAATAACAGCATTTGTAAACCTGCAGGACTTGATTACAGTCCTGGTGAGGATTGCCAGCTTGGCTGACAGAAGTAGCTGCAAAAAGGAAAAATATTTAGATCTTTTAAGGTGTTCAACTCACTCCCACACAACAATCCATTAGCGTTAAATGGCTTAAAAGCTGTCTAATGAATCTATTTCTAAAAGTAATTTTAGCAGAATCACTATCATTCAGGGACGCATTCCATCTGGAGTTTAGTGGAGTTCTATACATCTCTACAGCTACTCCTGTCAATTACATCAATACCAAGAGAGTAGACAAAAACAAAATCTCTGTGGTAGAAGTTTGAGACAACACAAAAGAGATATAGGATGATAAAAGTGATGTGGGGAACAAGTTTGTTATAAGAATTAATTCCTCATCATTTGCACTACTTGCATTTTCAGAACCGAATGCAAGCTGTACATCTTAACAAAGGCTTTATGTCAGCCTTTAAGCTATGAACCAGCAATTCAGATATAATTAACTTTGAAAAAAACATCATGGTCACATTAAATAATCATCTGAACATGACCCTCCAGAGCAATCCTGGTCCTTAGATAAATAACCTGGGGATTTTGAAAGAGTCAGTGTATACCTCTAGTGAGAATACCACTGAAATACCACATGCAGTTCTGGCATCCAAACTTTACTAAGTATATTCACATTTTGGAAGGGGCTCAGAAAAGAGCTAAAAGAATGACCTGTGGTCTGGAAATCAGACTGAGACTAAAGAAGTTTAATCTGATTTATCCCAGAGAAGTTTAAGAAGTAATATGATCAGAGCTCGGATACTCGGATGGTAGAGTAATGATTATAAAAATGAGAAAGAGATTTTTAGCTATAGGTGTTATATCTAGTGTCAAAGGCATAATGAAATCCATGAAGTAGAAGCCAAAGGTGAACAAGCTTCAAGTGTGGGGTATGACTTTTCTTTAAAATGTTAAGGACATTTGGATATCATGAACTGAATTCTCTATCCCATGTGGTCTTATGGACAGAAAAAATCATGAGGTGCTGCAGTGAAGTTTGTAGATGTGTCATACTAGAGGTGAGACTAGAGGATGACCATGACCTGTACTGACTTAAAAATGTCTGAATAAGTGCCTATAATTGTCTCATTTTTTTTCTTTTTCTAATAGCAGTTGGTCACCGGCTTTACTATGTAATTTCCTAAGTGTCAGCATCTGTCAGTGTTGGACAGTTTGGGTATATAATTATGTATGGAAAACCTTGTTAAATATCCGCTGCTAAAAATAACTTTTAAGGACCTTTAACCCTATTATTGCAATCTAAGAGTTCTTGCTGATCACTGAAGAAAGACATTGCTTATCTTTTTGTAATAACACGGAGACTTTGGGGCTCCAGAATAGTTACTTGAGTGAACTATACTGATTTCAACTTTCACCTCCAACTAATAAGAAGTCTTTTATTTTTCTTTAAACCAAAAACCATATGATTAATGGCTTTTCTTGTCTTCCAGCACAAGGCGGATGAAAATCTTGCAGGTGTGGTCAAGTCTCCCTTTGAATTTTGGGATTCATTGAAGTCCACTGAAGTGTGGTTTTATGCACCCAAAAGGTGCATTTCCCCACACTAGTGAAGTAAGTGGGGAAAAAGATGTGTGCAAGAAGTTTCCCTCACAGTTCCATGGGCTAACAGTCAAAGCAGAAACAAAGGTGTCACTGGTCTAATCCATGTCTTCCAATAACATAAGCTCTTGATCTCATTAGTCAAAGCCTGATCTCACAACAGATGCCATGCTGGCACATCAGTACTCAGTCTGGACTGGACACTGGACAGCACACTCTAACAGCCAGCATTTAGTGCTACAGTGGCAACCAGCTGAGTCAGAATGTGCAAGCAGTCAACCGTGCATTAGTAGAGGACCACTTATTCCTTTCTTTTCTTTGGTTTCACATGTATATACACCTTTCAGTATATTGTGATAAGTTTAGGAACAGAACACCCATATTTTGTTCAGAATTTGTGCGTGGCACTTGGGTGTTTCTCCTAACCCAAGTCTGTCTTTGTCCACAAGCTCTACACAGAGGCAAGGTGGACCCTGGACTGTAAAGCAGACCGATAGTCTAATGAACTAGAGCTCCATAACATCCAAGCAGCAGCAGAGTCCAAGGCATGAAGAGACTGCTTCACCACTGACTTCAAAGCATTGCTTCTAAACAGACAAAAATCTGTAATTGCTACTGTGCCTTTTTTATTGTTACTTTTTGTACTTCACTGCCATAGTCTCACACAGGGATTAACACTTTATCAAATTTGGCATTGTTCAGTCACATACTTGCCTTAATAATTAAACTATGTGATCCTCCTCTGCTTCCTCTGCCTCTCAGTAATGACTCATTTTAGCACCTGTGAAGGGAAAATTTCAGACCATTCTGTGAAAATATGAAATACAAACTCATTCTCGTGAGATGTGGCAACGTGAAAGTTAAAGATTATTAAAAACTCAGCGTGCCATAGCAACATTACCTGGACAGTATTTTTGTTACCTTCATTCTCTTTTCCTTCAACATACTCCCACAGTTGCTCAATAATACCCCAGGAAAAATAGCTATATCTTTTTGCAGAACTAAGCAGGATGAAAGCTTGGACATGATCAACTCAGATTTTGCAGAGCCAAAATAATAAAGCTAGCACGTGATTAGACAGCAATATCTACATGTTTGTAATGCAAAGGTGGGATTTCTCCATCCTGCCCCCCAGTGCTACACTGACTTTCAGAGCATCCAGGCCATGTAGTTATGGCCGTGCAATCCCACTCTCCCCAGTGATGGGGACCAGCAGCTGGGGAAATGTTCCCGCCGGCTGGGAAAAATGCCTTCCAGCAAAGCCTGTCTGGAGACAGTGCCATATGCAGCACATCACTGTGGCTTCCCTCCAGCTCGGGACCGCCACGCAGCTGGTGTAGCCTGCAGCAGGAGGGATCCTGAACCGCAGACGGAAGTGGGAGACGGGGTCTGAGAGCATCAGTCTTGCCCTGACAGCCTTTGACTAGACAGGTCTGGTTACAGCAGCTGAAGATCTGATCTGCAGCACACAATTCCAGCATGAACAATATAAAAATGGAAAGCATCCTTTGCTAGGGGAACATGTTTAGGTGGCGAAAACCCCTTGGAGTGCATCATTCTGGGTGAATCAGCACAGCCGAGATGATTGCTCAGCTGCCCATGAAGCTGATTAAATTTCTTTCGAGCTTAACCATGTGCCACCACTAATATTTATTAGCCACAGCGCTGCACAATTCCAGGAGGTGTGGCTACAAAGAAGTACTTGACTCCCCCGTGCCGTTACTGGGCTCACACTGTGTAAATTACAAGGTGTGCACTGATTAGCAGATAAGCAGACCCTCTGTTACACCTTGCTGTTCCAAGTTGTGATTCCTCACTCTATTTCCACATTGGTACTGATAGCACTGAATAAGACAGATAATCTTTACCGGTATAAATTGGAGTCACCCTGTCAAAGTTAGTGATGCAATGTGATTTTATGCTCCCTAAGCAGCTGGCTCAGTTTCAAAGCTCTCTGGATGAAAACTGTTGGATGTCAGGAACCTGCAGGCCTGATATTTGCTGTAATTAAACTGAGGGCATTAGTTGGGGTTGCCTTAGACCTTGCTATGCTACTGCAATCTCTGCAGGTGGGAAGAACAAACCTTGTTTTTTGGATGCCTCTTCTGATGAAGCAGAATCATGGTCACTTGGCACGAGATGGGTATGAAGAGCTTTACCAGTCTTATGAAAAGGGTTCTATAGAAAGAGAAGATTCAGTCCTCACAGCCTAGTGATAAGTTCTGGAGGGCTCTTGCATCTGCAGTTCTCGTCAGCATGTGCTGTCCAAGGGCTGCCCAGACAGAGTCAAAAATCACAGTTCTGTTTTCTTCTCTGTCCAAGCAAGGAACTGGTTCCCAAATTTGTTTCCCTCTGTTACAAGGCAAACATTGTGCCAGGCCCTCATGTAAATCAGCTGGTCAATATTGCTTTTAAAAATGCATATCAAAAATTTATCAGCAAATGAAACCAGAAATATGCCCATAGCAAATATGTCAGAAAAAAACCCTTCTGTTTTGTGATACAAGTCAAAGCACCTGAAGTCTTCTGGGTATCTTCTTTGACTAAGATTTATAATTTTCAGTTTATTTCTGGAAAAAAAAAAAAAGAGTTCCACATACACTTCCATATATTGTAGACACTGCAGATGTACTGAAATATTACAGGAACTCCAATTCTCTGTCAAAGTTGAAAGTTATAAAACAAAATATTGATACACTCCATCTGGATGAACCTTAAAAAAGAAATCTGTGCCATTGCTTTCTTACACATACCTAAGCAGTAGCCATTTATGAGCATGGATAGAACTCAGATGTAAGCCAGGATTTAAGGAAGACATGAATCTAGTCTACCTTTGCCATAAATCCCAACACCCCAAAAGAGACAAATACCTGCCACATTTTGAAAAAAATTTTTTTTTTCCTTTTTCTGGCTTCATCTCTAGTTATAACCAACAGCTTTGCTTAAAGCAGACTATAAACTGTTCCTTATCTCTTCCAAAAACATCAGTTTTTAATTCTTTAATCAATTAATTCCAATTAGCAGACAGTTTATGGGTCACCTGAGACACAGAAGACATGGAAATCTGCAGCTCTTGAAGACACTGGGTTTTGATTTAAAGACACCACAAATGGCTGTTCATATAACATCCCATCTACCAGTATTTGAGTATTCACACCAGTATAAAGAATAAACTGATGCCCAGATAATATCCGGAAATTCAGGCAACTACAGCTTGAATAAATTTTGAAATAATAATTTTGTTGAAAGTATTTTACAAATGTATCTTTGATCCATGGAGCCAGACTGGTTCCTTGTTATGCCCTATGAAACTATGGTTACAGCACTCAGAAGAGATCCCTGTTTTCATATCTCCTACCTGTTCCTAACCACCAATCTGAGCATCAAGTGTTCTCTTACAAACACCCTACAACTCCAGGGTAAGCAGTTTGGTTGGAAAATACTGGTATTTGAAAGCATATGTTGCTTTTATAGCCTTGCTATCAGGATAGACTAAAACCTCAAAACCTAAACATTTCCAAATTCTCCAGAAGAGACAAAAAAGGGAATGATACACTTTTTTAACAGCCAGAGGATGACCAAGGAATCAGTGAATGAAATGAATGTACACCACAGGAAGATCACTAGGCACAAAGCAACATGATTTAGTTTCTGGTCTATGAAAGCACATTGCACAGCAGACCCACCGGGCGCACTAAGAGGCAATCTCTTCTGCTCCTGTCCCTTCTCTCCTAGGCAAAGAGTGAGCTGTAACTTGAGTGACATCCTTTGGCACAAGTGTGCATCATTCAAGTGGCCCTAATCTCAATGTCTTCTTTCAAGCAGAACTCAGTTCTTGGCAGTTTTATCTGAGTTATTGTTAAACAAATGCTAAGTAGAAATGGAATAAAAATACCACATTGTCAGCTCATAACAATAAGTTGCTGAGCCTTGGCAGACAATAAAATTCAAATTAATGGAGAATGATAAAGCCCACAGGACGGTCATCTATTAAACTGACACACAGCATTACAAAGTATAATTTGCCTAATCTACACTGCCTGATGTGACTTGAGGAATGTGACCTCTCATCCTAAGGGACAAATCTCCAGGCCCTCATACCATCATCCTCCTAGCACTTTTCTCTGCTATTCTTGAGTGCAGCATGCTGAAGATGAATACTTGCTTGCATCACTACCTCAAGGTCAGCACCTTAAGCCCGGAAATGGAATAAAGATTATCACAGTGTTTATTCTCATCTCACTGTAAGGATCTTATCTTCCCAAAGTTTCACATTACTGCTCAGCATGGCAGGGAAGGATATAAGAAGTAACTCTTACAACAGTCTAAATGTGTTACTATCATGTCATTAAATTTTTGTGATATTATGCTGTATTTCCAAATGGAAAACTGATTGGTTACAAATCACAAAACCAACAGAAGATATTTGCTATTAAATCACTGTGGGAGACAGGAATTGCTCTCAGAACAGAATTTTCAAAGAGAGTTCCTGAAAAGAAATAACTTTTAAACTAAACTTTATTAAATTTAATATTTGAATACTTTTCCCCTTGGTAAAGACCTTTTATCCATTAACACTGGAAAATAGCCCTTTGTGGGATTCATTCCAAATCAAATTTAGGAGAAGCAAGGATAGTGTGTTCACAGACACATATGTGCAATTAAATGAGTACATGCTCTCATAACAAAGAGCCAACTCAATTACCTCCCAAGTATAAAGCTTACAGAGACGCAGATGTGATCTTTATTCCAGAAGGTTTACCGAGCAAACATGAGAGAAAGAATGTGAAAGAAATTTATGTGAAAGCAAATACTTCATACCTTATAAAATCCCCATTGGCTGATTACAAAGATCTCTTGGAAATGCCAATTAGTCAGGTGTCTCTTTGTCCTTTTTAATTCTCCTACCCTTATTAAATCAATATCTCAGACAACTTAATGGCTCCCCAAAGTCTAGGTCAAACAGAGAGGCAAGAGGAGGTGGAATGAAAAGCTATGCTTAATTTTGTGCCATGATCTAACTGTGGGTGAGGTGAGAAGGAACAATTTAGCTCGATTAAATAACTAAATATACAGTGCCTTGAAAGGAAAATTGGCCTTCACTCACAGAACTATCAAGAAAATCTCTGACCAAAACCCATTACTGCTGCTGGTTGCAAAATTGTGACAAATTCTTTTCAGAGGCACTAATTTCCTTCTTCCCTGCACATGGGGATGTTTATCTCCTCTCTGCACCTTGTGAAGAAGAACCTCAAGACTGAGTGACAGCCTTGACCACCAAAAGCACCCTCCACCTACATGGGCAAAAAAAACCCCACTGCTGCTGTTCACCTCAGTCCTTTGCAGCAGGTGTATGATATCTGGTCACGGCTCACGAGGGACTGCAGTCACCATACATTTTTGTCAGGTTCAGGGATACTTCAGAAATTAACTAGTGTGGAATATCATACATTTCAGGGAAAGTTGCAATGATGGAGCAAAAATATTCTGAGTGAGAAGGGTAAAAATGAGGAGTACCAATCTTATCTACAGGAAAGTTTGGAAGATTCTGTTTTGAAACAAACTAATATAGTGCCACTGACCACAAGAGAGATACTACCTGTTTGCACCAGCTGGAGACCCATGTATTACAAGCCACTTCTCATTTCATACTGATGGTGTTGGGTCCAGCTAAGAACTGAACTATCTGTTGAATGTGCTGTGTTCATCCCACCTGATTAGATATGACTTTAGAGCAACAAATCTCTTAAATTAAACATTTCAGTTTGGTATCTAAAGAGAGGATGAGATGAATTGCAACCTCATCATTCTAAATCCTCACTTCTTGTATCCTCAAGACTGCTTACATTCTTGCTAGGAAAGCAGATCTTCCCCGATTGAAAGATCAGATTCTTACTGAAGACTATTTATAAAAAAAAAAAGAAAAAAAAGAAAAAAAAAGAAAAAAGTGAAAAAGTGTACATATGTAAAAATAAACTAGTGCATTTCTGGAAACCTAGATTATATGTAACTGCTTCTCAGTAAATTCCATGTGATATAGAAATATTTAGAAGTGCCAGCGAGAACAAGAAGTGGGAGTATGCTAATTAATTAATTTATCTTAACACTTTATCTTTAATCTTAACACTTAATATTGACTAAAAGCAGAGAGGGAAAGCAGAGGTCATGTAGTGGTAAATGGGCAGAGAATGGGACAGAAAGAGGCAAAAAATGCACAAAATCTTTCACTGGATTTTTGATATCAGCCAGTAGCTGATCCAGAGCACAAACAGGGGCAAGGTATATGAGAAATGACCAAGGTAGGACAGGAGGAGGAATGAACTGAACATGTTTTTGCCTGGATGACATGAGGAACTGCACCACTAGACAGAAGAGTTAGATCAGGGCTACAATCAAAGTGAGCAACCTTTCCCATTTTGAGAACTTAATTCTCATAATGTTCCTGTGGTGCATATGAATAGAGTCATCGTCAGTCTAAAAATTAATTAGATCCTAAGTGATCCAGAAAGGGTTTTGAAAGGCTAAATAGATGTTTAGAGTGAAGTCCACACCAAAAAACATCAGGTTTTCAAGGAAATATATCTAAGCCTTTGCTGTGGTGGCTTATTTTCCTACTGGAAAGAAAAACAATAAGTACTCAAAAATAATTTCATTTTCAAGTGATCTGAAACAGGTCTTCCTTCTCCCTACCTGCTTCACTTTCACAATGAAATGGTTGAGGGGAGGAATAACTTTACTGGGTTGACTACAATGGCTTGTTCAGTGATGGTTTGGATAGATAAATTCTTAAATTATTGAAGTGAAAAATTAACACTGAAAATGAAATTTTAAAAATGCAAATATTTCAGTTAGAGAATGATAACATGAATGCAACTGTTTAAATGACTAGAAATTGGTTTAATGGATCTATATGCTTATCAAATCAGAGTACCTTGCAATGCAAAAGTCAGTTTTTCACTTCGAACATTTTTAAAAGTGGGGAATTTCTACCATGTTTGAGCAAGCAAATATATCATACAAAATACCAAAAAAACCCTCTTGCTGCCATTTTCATCTGCATGGCTTTAGCCTGACCCTGTTCTCTGTAAAGCAATGTAGCCAATGAATTGGATCAATAGTTTTCAGCCTATATTGATGGACGTGGCCAGTTCTTTTTTAACGAGATTCTGTGACCTCTAGCACTAGATTTGGTCTATACATCTCCTAATCTTTCACAAGCTGATCACATGGACCAAGCAAAGTAACACAGACCTCTTCTCTCACTGATAAACCATTAAAAGGGTTTGTATTCCTCATTTGGCCAGGCCAAATATTTAAGACCTCATGAGAGAACAACTGTTACTTCTTTTTTAATATTTTTGGCTAAAAGATATTTAATGTACATGGCATAATGAAAATGATAGTAATGTTAGTGCCTTAGGGAGTTTCAGCTGCCAAAATAAAACCCTACACCTGCACAATCCTAAGAAAGAGAAGCTGCACACCTTGAAGGGATCCATCTCTGTGGCAGAGTTTCCTGGATCACGGCCATTGCTTATTTTATACCCATGGACTGAAAATTCCTGAATTTTTCTGCTTTGCCTTCTACGAGTTGCAGCAGTGGATGAATCATTTTACCTCATACCTAACATGTCATTTCCCATCATCTATTGAGTATGCAACCACAAGATGAAGCAAAAACACAGCTATTTCTTATATCAGAACCATGTTTATTTTGAGCTAATCAGTCATAATGACATCTGCTTGGCCCTCATCCTCATTTTGTTAATAAGCCATTTGTGCAAATTTGTTCTATGCAAGACCATACCTTACTGCACCCCTGAAGACTAATGAATGCATTTTGGAAGCCAGTAATGCTTTAGGATAAACCCACCTTGGAACTCCAGTAATTTTCCAATAAGTGTTGCCCATGGATGAGCTCATGAACCTCCAGCTTAAAGACCAACTTTATCTCTGGGGTCAAAGTCATCCAGTGGGCAAGTTTCCAAACAGGGAAACAAAGCAACCTCCTTCCTCCCCAAGATCTTTCCCCCAATCTCTGTTGCTGCTTAAAAAAAAATGGTCCACTCTTTGATGTGAACCCTTGGAAATACTGTGGTTATTGAATTATTCTGCTTTTTGTCTCCTGGTAATTCTCCTAGATCCTTGCTACAACATTGATTCATATTTTTGAAGGCCAGAACAGACCAGACTGATCATCTGGTCTGGCCTCTTGCATAACACACACCACAGCATTTCACTCTCTGATCTCTGAATCAAGCCTTGTACCTTGTGGGAGTTCCAGTGTATCTTGATTCTGTCTCTAAGTGCTGGAGAATTTACCACATCCCTGGTTAGCCATTCCAGACATATATATTCTTCATGGTTAAGACATTTGAATTTCATTTCCAATTTGGATTTTTTTTGTGGGGTTTTGTTTGTTGTTTTTTTTTGTTTTTTCACTTACCAAGAGTTATGTCCTGTTGTGCTCAGGGCACAACAAGAACTTCTTCATATCATATCCTTCACCCCATGCAAAGACTTTGGGGGAGGGGAGGGTGCTCTGTCTTCCTCTCAGATAAACCCACCACCTGGAGCTTCTCACATCTCCAGCTGTCAGGAGTGGATTTAATACCAAGCTTGCTCAGGTAATTCCTCTCTGACATTTCTGCAGGTTCTCAGCACTTGGTCTGAAGGCAGAGACCAGAGCAGGAGGCAGAACTGGGCAGGGTGGGACATGTCTGCCTGGACACCACCCAGCCTTGGCTCCCTGTGCTGTCCCCACTGCCACCCCATGCCACTGCTGCTCACTCACCCACTTGATAGCACTTTGTCACCACTTCCCAGAACACACTACTTCCTCAACCAGCATTTATTCCTCGTCAACCTAACATCTTTTTCTGCCTCTTAAAAAGCATGTTTTTAGCATTGTTCGTTGTGTCACTCTGCGTATGCCCTTGGCTATTTGCTTCCTCGGGAAATGCCACATCACCTGGAAATTTGGCATTTTCCCTGTTACAAAACCCAGCTTATGGTAATGAACTTCTGATTTCTGTCAACTTCCTTATATTCTCATATTCTCAAGAGGCTCCAGCTGCAAAATGGCGTCCAAGGAAAACTTCTCAAACTTCAGACATTAGGATGTGACTGTCACAGACATGTTTCACAGATGAGGCATGGGAATGTCTGTGCCAAAGCTGTAGCATTTAAAGAGTTCAGTAGTGACTGTATTCACATCCAGACGTTTACTTTTCTTTTGTCCTGCAGTGTTGCATAACCTGAATTTGTTTGAAGCCAGATGCCTACTTTCCAGAAACTCCCAGGACTTTAGCAATGCTGAGATCTTATTCCTCAACTAGTTTGGCTTGAATTTAGCCAACCACTTCAAAAGTTTCTGAAGGGAGGAGGAATGACATTCAGGCAGATAGGCACTTGTGCAGATGGACAATCCCAGGCTAAAAAGTGGGGGAGATAAATAATTTCTGTCATGGCAGTTTGCTTTTAGTCACTTTACTGATCTTTTCTCCACCGTGTTATAATCTCTGCTGTCCAGTTGCTGGCTGTTTACCCTTGACACACACTGCGACCAATCTTACCAGGGTTTTTTAGCCTTCTGGCATTCATTCACCTAGGAATATTTCTCTCCTACCCATCTTCCTGGTGAATGCACATTATAGTAGCCACTGAGAAAATGTTTAAAATGTCACCACTGAGTGTACCCAGGTTCCATCTGTTGCTCTCAGCGAGTCCCAGGAAATTAGTGACAGGCTTAATTTGCTCTGAAAGACCACTGAAATCTATGAGATTCATCTGAAGCAGCCCATGTCCTGCAAATATGCAATCCCAGGAACCATGCCAAGAGTCTTATTCAGGACCACACTACACAAAGCACAGCCCTGGAGTCCCTGTGGCATGCTGATGCTAAAACCAGGCAGGATGGCCCAGCGGTCCCCCACTGAGGGGACCCCACTTGGTGGAAAGGGAACAGCTATATCAGCTTGGGTAGAGCTTCACTCTGCTTTCCTATTCCCAGGTGGCTGTCTGGCCAACATGAATTTCCAGATTGTGGGTCTGGTCAAGCATCTCATGGGCATACCAGTTTGGGCTGGGATTATGCCATCTCTCTTCCCATTGCAGAGGTGCTCTGGCAACACCAGGGTAGAAAGGACAGACCTTGCAGCAGGAGGCAGAGAAACAACTTTCATTAGGTGCCAGGTTTGCTTCACAGGGATTGTTAGCACAGTTAAAACACCAGGAGCACAAATCAGGCTGCACACCCAGAGTATCATACAAAGCCTCCTCTATCAGACCAGCACAATTTTGCTATTCTCATGGGAAAAATCAAAGAGCCCAGGGCAGCAGACAGTCTGTTAGCAAGCTACAGAAATAGTGAGCGGCTGATGTCTAGACTCAGGAAAGGAAATTCCTGTCCCTGTTTTGAAGAGCCACACAAGTACACATGCAAATAAAAAACAGGAAGGCATGCACTGCTGTAGTCTTTGATAGTGGCCCAAGGGAAACGGTGTAATTTGGTAGAAGCAGCAAACAAGGCATCCACTTAGACATAACCCATCAGGCCTACTAAGGAAGGTGCTTTGACAGACAAGTCTCAGAGAAAATGGATCTGGCAGAGCAGCACAGAACTGCCTCCACAAGAAATGTAGGGGACAAGGCCCTGCAGAGGACCCCAGACATGTCAAATGGCTCAAGATCTCTTAATAGGAGTCTGGAAGGCTGCAAGTGGTCATATCTGCTGAGAGATGCATATCTGGAGCCGTTATAGCTCCTATCTTTTTGTCTGGGAACCCATCCATGTTCAGATACATTAATCTCTCTTTGAGAAGAGAACTGGGTGATATGTGCATACTCCCAAGACCCTACAAAGTTTCTGGCCCAGGCATATTTATCATATTATAAAAGAACTGTTGAAGTGCCAGTTTTGGTAAGTACTATGTAATGTGGCTCCAACCACAGACTCTTATTTTCCACCATGTTGGATCACAATCCTAAATAAATAAATAAATAAAGGTCAAGGAGCTACAAATAATAATGACTTAATTCATAGCAATACAAAATGGTGTTTTTTCTTGTGTTTTGTTTTGTTGGGTTTTTCTTTTTATGTGTTTCTTGTTAGTTTGTTTTTGTTTTGTTCCTTTAAGGTGTTTCCTACAAGACTGGAGGTCACCCTGTTTCATTTAGCAAAGACCAGAACAGATTCACAAAGAGTTGCCAGGCCTCAGACACTATGTGATCTGAATGCAATTTCTCTGCCCATTCAACAAATACTCTATTTTATTAATTTCGTAAGAGGCTAGTAGGGAGGGAGGGAAGGAGGGGGCAGGGAGGGGAGCAAATGCCCTTTGACCAAGCAGAATGCCAGAGCTTGCTGAATTGTTACTAGTACAATATCCTAAAACCAAATCTGGGCCATTACTTTTCATTTCACATCAAACCTACCCTTAGGATTCGAAAACAAAATTTCTGTTCCACTGGGCTAACACAACAGCATCAGACAACTTAAAGCAGGGAGTGAACAAGAAATTGCCAATGAGATGTCAGGGGAATATAAAGTGTCCTTTTACAAAAGAGAGTTGGGCCAATAACTCTTCCCCAGCACATCACTAGGCTGTCTGCTGGCACACTCCAACCAGGGACAGCCCTTCTGGGGGCTGTTCTGGCTGTGCAGACCACCGTGACAACCCCCTCCAACAAACAAGCTTCTTGGGCACAGACTGCTGCTCACTGAGACCCTGGATGCACAAAGTACTAAGAGCACTCTCAATGCCATCACAGCAGTGCCTGCAGCTCTTAGACAAAACAGGGAGGGGCTGAGTGGATCCTAAGGTCCTAAATTTATTTAGTGGATCCTAAATAAATGTCAGGAGAAAAAGACTGCCATCTCTCATCCTCATAACAATTCATACTCTTCACCTCTTGTTTCTTCACTGGCCCCAAGGAAAAGAGTGTCTGTGAGCAGACCAGAGGCTACTTAGCTTGGAACACTGAGATCTGTGCATTCAAGCAGCCTTGCTATGAACATTTCTCCTGTCTCTGGTGTCTCACCCTTCCCAGTTCCACAGCAGAGTCTCACTGCAAAGTTTTGAGAGAGGCCAGGAATCAATGCTTGCTCCTTAAATCACCCTTCTTGGCCAAAGAACTGCATATCACAGCTCCCCTTTCTTACCTTTCCCCCAGATAACTGCCTTCTAGGTCTACATTCAAAAATTTTCCAAAGACCAGCAGTGTTCCTGGCTTACCAAAAGAGTCTGCGTAGAAGATAAGCACTCACTTCATCCAGCTATATAGATGGCAATGCATATTGTACTTATGTCAGCCTATCCCACCATATGCCTCAAACATAAAAGAGGGGTTTTTGCCTGAACACAAAAATGCTTTTGTTGAAGTAAGTTTTTGATTCAGAGTGTGGGTTACTGAATGAAAGATCATTGCCTACACTATGCAGGAAATGAGGCTAATACATCTAATTGTCCCTTTTCACCTTAAATTTGCTAGATCATGCACCTCTGGTTACATCTATAAGGAAGAAATGAAAGAGATTTCAAGTAGCTGAGCTACTGAAAACATCCTCATTAACATTTCTCCTGATAAAAACATCATAGCATTATGTGTGCATGACACAGAAGGTAATCTACTTTTTGTAAATGATAGTTGATGTAGGACAATGTCTTCCCCTTTTGTATGGTCCCTCAAGCTTTCTCAGGGAAATTCCTATCTGAAAGCTTAATGCCATGGTTGCACTCTTCACTGATGAAGGGTTACACAAAAGGGATTTCAAAATACCATATACCATAAACCACCTCCTGGAATCTAACCCTAGGAGCAGACAGCATCCACTGTTTGCCAAAATGTTTGCCCAGCAAGGAGAGCGTTCAGCAGGCACTAAAACTTAATGGGGGATCTTTTTGTTCCTGCACCCAAGCAGCTTGCTATGAAGTTCTACACTGAATAGCTTCCCTCTCTATTGTGAGACAGATGAAGTCACCAGAATAACAGTAAATACTGAGCCCAGAAAAACTGGATTTCATGTTGGCCCATTGTGGTTTTTTTACTTGTTAATTCTGTTTATGTAGGTGACAGTGCCTATTGAATAATTTTAAGATTCTTCAGACACAGACTAATCAAAAGCTTATAAAAATCTGTCAGAAGCTTCTCACTGATGCCTTTGGGCCCCATCACACCCTATTTAATTACACTGTTCGGAAGATTCAAAGCCAACTAGTAAGAAGAAATTGAGAATGCACCTGGATAAAGAGACACACAATCTTTTTATTTTCTTCTTTCTGTCCTTGTATCATATTCATTTGTTAATGGGTAAAATATTTCTGCAGTCCCTTAAATTCCACATTCTATGTTTTTAAACTTCTTTTTTTTTTAACTATATGGTGCAGCCAGGTGGTGAACCAATAACATTTTTCACCTCAGTTGACACAATTAAACACTATGATTTTCAACCACCAAAAGAAGTTGGCTGGTTGAGTAAGGGCAGTTTGACAACTGAGATATTTATGTACAGCCAAAATGAGATAGTGCCCTATATTTTAAACATTTCAACTCAGAGGAGAAAAATGTAAAATTGGTTCCTAGATAATAATGCCTAATCTTTGTTTTTATGGTGCATTGCTGTGCAATTAAGGTTGGCTCGTGAAAGCTGTGCATGAGCACACTCAAATTGCTGAATAGTCTCATAGATGGCAGGAAGGAAAATAAATATTCCACTGTTTATACTTTCTAAAGTAAAATCTTCGAGATAAACAGTGTGTCAGGCTGACAGGTGTGACTCCTTTAGCCTTCACCTAATGAATTTTTCATTCACAGCTGAGGCCGATAGCTTGAAACTGTCGATGGAAAAAATTCACTGTTCGGATTTTGATGGCAATATGACTGTCTGGGTCTTAGAAGGGTCTGGCTTCTGTGCAAAGAATTATGGACACCCTGTTGTGCAGGCATGGGGGGAAGGACCACAGTGTAACCACACTGCACCAGGCTAGTGTTTTGCTCAAGATATGGCAATGTAAAGTATGTCATATTCTAGGGAGATTATGAGATTCAACTCCTCCATGATACTTGGAAAGCAGAAAGATCTTTCATAGGCTTCTGGGTACTTAATTCTTCGTAAAAACATTAAAGACATGCACTACCACACTAGTCTTGATTTTGTCAAGTCCCACACTTGCCAAATTGCCCAGTTCTTTGTGGAAGTGCTTCTTGTAAGTGAACAGAAGAAGCATTAATAGCATCTTCCTCTGTCTGGTTGTGCTTGGTTTGTCCAGGGTTTCCACTTAGGTCAACCCGGGTTCCAAGGAGGAATGAAATATGGATGGAGAGAAATGGATTTGTATTGAATACAATGAGGAGAAAATAATGAGCAAGTATCATCTGTGCAAGCAATTTCACATTGCAGAAGAAAGGCTACAATCTCCAAGCTAACCAAATGTGAAAAAAGGCATGCTGAGCCCCTGCCAGTACATGGAAATTCCAAGAACAACAAGTTAATCCAATAAGAACCAATAAGACATTGAGATTGAGAAGTAGAGAGACAAATTGTGTTCATATTCCATGAAAATACAGAGCAACTGTAAGTCTTATAAACTCCCCAAGATTTTTTTCCTGTCCAAGAAAATCACTTCTGTCTCATATGGCTTGAATTTAAACCAACTAGCTTAAATCCTCACCCTTAATACAATCACTGAGAAAATAAAGTAGGATTGAAGTTCAAAGAATGGAGCTGGGCTCAGGGATGGTGTGCCAGGTGGACACAGACCCCTGCCCCATGATTCTTACACGGGGCTTGGGTCAGATGAGGGTTGGTTACCTTGAAAAGATGTAAGAGAAGGAATCAAAGGGGAAGCCCTCCAATGCCTGGGGTTTCTGAAGGGCTGTCACACTCCGAAGAGCTTTTCAGTGGTCAGTGCCCACAAGTGGATGCACAACAATTGCAAGATGTCATCTTTTGTATTGACAAGCATCTGCAAGTGTTTGAGAAGAAGAAGGATATATCTAACCCTTCATTGCTTCACTTATGTAAAACTTTCTATTCATATTAGCAACCTTCCCAGCTGTTTCAGACATAGATCATTTCAAGTTTTTCAGAGTAATTAGTTGCACAGTCCCTTTTCCCTCTGGAACAGTTGATTTATAAGGTGACGGCAAGACTGTACTCCATCAGGTCGCCTAGCAGTGAAGGAGAGATGAAAACTGACTCGAAAACCTTTATCATTTTTCGATGATAAGTTATAAACATTGCTGAGGAAAGGCAAGAAGACTGGAAAGCTCTGAGTATGACTTAAATGTAAAACAATGGGAAAATCAGGGCTAGGTTATGACTAAATTGTATGGGAGTCTAGACCACACACACACAAAATACAGAAACCTGTTCAGAGCTGAAGACCCAAGTATGGTTTTTTTCATCCCCACAGATGATAACTGAGAGGATCAATTCTCTCCCTGGAAGTATATTTCTACTTAGAAGAGTAACTCTGTAAAAGATCTTCTTCCTGTGAGTATTCAGTGCCTACCATGCTTACTACGGCAACCATATATGCATTAATTTTTTGCTGCTGTTAGCACTGAAGAGCCAAGTGAGTCATGCAAGTGAGTTACAAAATGCAAGGAAAAGGGGTTGCAATCAAGAACAGTGACCAGCAGTCTCCTTGCTGTCGGTGGCAATGCTTCATCAGTGTGACTGGCAGTGCCAGCAGTAAGTATAGAGAACAAAATAAGAATCCTCTAACCTTCTCCATTTACCACAGTTAATCTGATCTTGGCAGTGCCCAACTCCACACTGCTGCTTTTTTTTTATTTTTTTGAAAGACCTGCACAGCACAACACAACAGACATATGTAACACTTCTAGAAGGGTGCACATATTCTCTTTTTTTGAACGTCTAAGGTCTGTTTTCTTCTTCTCACCTCAGCGTTGCCTAATGATAAATCTGCAGAATACCTCTTGATTTGTTTGCTCCTTTACTTAAAAAGAAAATGAAAAATAAAACAACCAGGAGGAAAGAGACGGTGTGTCTCTACGTTATGTGTATAAGATGTGCTATGATATAAATTTACAGCATGGAACAGTCAAATAAGGGCTGAAGCTCAATTTAAAGGCCAATGCCACCAAAAAATGAAATCACAGTGTTAGTTATATTTCCCAAAATGAGAAAATTCGTTACAAAGAGATGCAGAGATGGGAGAAGTAAAGACACAGCTTTGCTTCGCAGAGCCAGGGAGCACCCAGCTGAGAAGGATGGGGGGGAGAAGAACATGCAGCCGGGCGCGAGGCTCGGCACGACTGGCAGCCCTGCAGTTTCCTGCTGCCGTGAGGGTATTCCCAGAATGTCTGAAAGCAAAACTTGGCAAGCAATATGGGAGCTGGATTTAAAAGGAGAAAGATTGGGGATTAAAAATGATCACGTTCCAGAAATAAAAATAAAATTCAGCCAACAATTTCTTCCTTACATAAGAGAACATATGAGGATACATACCAGTATATATCATCAGTACAATACTCCCACTCACTGACCCATTCATGTGAGTTTGCATTGGTTTCTTCACTATCAAAAGGAAAAGGCAGCAGTTTTATTTATGGAGCGATATAAATGAGAAAGCTTGAAACAAGGGGGACGATGCCCCAGCTCTGCAGTAATGACAAAAGCAGCACAGCTGGCTGTCAGGCACGCTCCCATATGTCCTGGCAGCACAAAGATCCAATGTTGTGCTACTCAAAGCTGCAGCCACTCACCACTGATGCAGGCACAGAACACAACCTTTGCCTCCGCAAATAACAGTGCTCTGTCCAAGCGTCATTTTAAAATTCTTTCATGTGTGATGCAAGCCATCCCTGAGAATAAATAGCCTGGTACATGATTATGCAGGATGGCTTTATAGGGAGACGGTTTAAAGAAAACACTGCCCACACCAAATTAGACTCGGGCAATTCAGATCAAACTATGAAAGAGCATGGGCGTTTTTTAAAGTGTTGTGTTAAACACACTTAAAAATCCCATCTGACTATTTTTATCCTTTTATCTGATGCTACATAATCCCTAGCCTTAGGTTCCAGAAACTGAAAGCACTTGAGCCTCAGATGAAATGGTGTCAGCCTCACTAAAATCCCACCGAGTGCCCAGTCAGAACTGACCGGCTGAGCACGTCCAGTCAGCGCTAACTCTAATCCCATTAGGTCCAAGCCAAGGACTGCTTTCCCTTAATGCACTAAAGCATGAGTTTGCCAAAGAACTGGCTGGCAGTCCAAACCAATACTCAGACAAAAACAATCTCAAAATAGAATCAGTGTTCTAATTATATCTCCCTTGAATATTAATAGAACATTACAGTCATTAAAAATAGACCTTTCAAAAAAAATAAAGGCCTTTCCAAGGTCTTCATCTATCAGCATCTCTCCAAAGCATTCCTACTGTTCATTGTCTTTACTCATCTGCTGTCATCCTCAGGCACAAGAGGTCACACATTGACCCTCTCAGACCAGAAGAGATCCGGACATCTCCACCCACACACAGGAGGGATGTCAGATCAGATCTGCTCTTTAGGGAGGAGGAGGGAGTCTAAGCTTCCTGAGAAGGAGGTACAAATCATATTGGCATTGCCTTTTACATTTATTTTTTCCAAACTCCTTTCCTGCAGGGGTATTAAGGCAGCACCAAGCAACTCCGCTGCTCACCACATAATGTGTTGTCCACATGTCTATTTTGTCTATTTTGCTCTCTATTTTGTCCCAGCTGGTTTTAGCTGACTGGGCAGGGAGGTGAATTCTTTAATTCAAAAACTTTTTAAATCTTCAGGATCTCCTTTATGTTATTCAAATGACAAAACCAAAAAGTCAATTTCAGCTTTAGCCTTGTGAGATTATATTGAAGTCATTCACTTCTCCTTGCTGCTCCCTTATGTTAGCACAACAGGGGAAGAAGTCTGGTAGGAATGAGTCTCGTTCCCATAATGAGGGACAGTTTTTCCTCTCACTTCCCATGACAGCTTCACTGAGCCCACAAGTCTCTTATGGAAGTGAAGGACAGTGGATGACTAAAGAACAGATACCCACACAGCAGTGCATTACTGGAAGACGTTCAGATGCTGTCACCTATGGAGCCTGTATAGGAGAGAATAGCAAGTGAGAGACTCTTCTCCCCTTGCCACTCTTTCCATAGGGACAGATGACAAATTAGCCTAATGGTATTTGAAGAAGTGTCAATATTTTGCTAGAGAAAGAAGCTTGACCAAAGAAAAGGTAACGTTACACCTAGAGCCATAGTAGGGGTAAGAGCATATGCAATTCAGAGATTTCAGACAGGCATTTAAAAATCTACTGCATGATGACTCTAGATCATCAGTTCACAAACTCCAAAGGTCCAGGTATAATTTACAACACTCCTGCCCCCTTCTGATAAAGCTTGAAAGCAGTATAATATCTTGATCTCTAAGCTGTGCTGGCCCAAACATCCGCTGAAGAAAAATTTAAAAAAGACCATCTGTGTAAGGGATAAACAGCACAAACTTTATCATCTCTGTTTTTTCCTCCACTAATATTCTGTTTATTCACAGAACTACTTTATTTTATTGGCAATTCTGGTGTTCAGATGGTTTCAGTCTATACAAAGTCTTTTTCCAATGGCATGATGCTGATCTGAGTCGGCTATGGGTCAAGCCCTACATGTAGAAGACATGCTGTATTTCCTGTTCTCCAGTCCTAGATCTCTGGGTTATTATCCATCAGAGGTTTGCTGACACATAATAGTTTCAAAGTTGGGCTGGGCAACTGCTTGATGGAGGATGCTTAACATGTATGTTCCTGGTCCTTATCTTCTCTTTCATGTGCATGTTTCACCCTCTCAGCCAATCAGTACCATGCCCAAAAATCTTTGGGATATGCATTGAGAGCCCACAGAGACATGTGAGCTTGTTCATGCTAGTAGGAAGGCAGTGGCTGACAATCAAGAAACTTCTCCCCTCAGGTGGCCTGCTCTTCCTTGTCAGGCACACACTGTGGAGAAGAGTAGCTGAAAATCAGCTGTCCTGCCAAAAAGGACATAAGAGTTTCTTGTGGGCACTGTGACTGGTTTATTTATTTATTTTACTTATTTACCACACTCGAGTCCCTAGCTTGATTTTCCTTAATCTTACAAATCGCCTGCCAAGGACGTAGAGCATCTGGCTTTCTTCAGCAAATAAACTGTTTGCCATGTGTCTGCTGTCCAAAAAGACATGCTGCCCCCAAGTTACAATCCTGAAAAGGACTCTGTCAACATGTTTTATCAAATAATAATAATAATAAAAAAACCCCAATCCCTCCTGTGTTTTTCTCATAGCTATTTATAAAGTGTCTCCAGAAGCCAGACACTGAATCAGCCTCCTTATCCAACTTTTGTTTCTATCAATGCAAATGCTCTTGGGTTTGTTATTGAAGGGTTGTTCAAAAACAGCTGGGTTGCTGGCATTCAAGCTATTCCTTTATTTAAGGGGTTTTGTTCTGAGTACAAAGACGCAGATTCAGAAATCATTCATAGCCTTAAAGTCAAGCATGGACTTAAAGTCAAGCATATACTTAATTACTTCACTGCACTGGGGCCTAAATCATTTGCATTGAAGCAGAACTGTACACAAGCAGCCTTTCCAAGCAAGCACATGCAAGTGTTCACAACAGGCTGAACACTTGCAGAGCTAGTGCCATGGTAGCAGAAAAAGGGTTGCAAATTCCACCCACCTGGCTAAGTCAAGTGAGTCAAAGCAGTTACATAGTTGGAGCAAAGAGTGTGTACACACAGCTTTCACTGGGAAGGTGGTTGGTCCAGAATGTGGAGGGGATCACATCCTCAGATTGTTCCACACAAGGCCTGGCTGCATGGCTAATGCTTGGGCAGAGAGCATGGGCAAGGAATTCTAGCCTAGTGTGTCATACAGCCATGCTGCTCCTGGTGATAAAAATTTGCCATGAACTAGCTGGGTAAACTAGAGTGTAACAAGATTGGTCATAAAGTCTCCTGAAAAGCTGCACAAGGATCTGATCCAAACCACACTGAAATCAAGGCAAAGACTCCCACAGATTTAAATAGGTATTAGATCAAGACCTCAAACTTGTAAAATCTTCAGGGCAAGGGCCATGGCTTTGTTATAATGCACAGTGTGCACTTAATGTGCTCTCTAAGTAATAATAAATAAGAATTTGGAGGTAATTTGACAGAGGTCTGGGAAGAAGTTTCGAAAGCTTTCCAAACAGCCTTGTTATCCCAGCATACTATGTATTCTACCAAAGCTGTGTTAATCTTTTTAAATACTTTTGTACAAAGACTGTAAAATCCTAGTTGGTTACGTGGGTTGAAATCATTCTGCAGCAGCTATTCATTTCACATGAACAGCTCAGCTTGCAAAAAAATAAAATGAAAAGCCTATCTATCTGTTATTATTCCTTTGCGCATAATTAATGGCTCGCTGCCATCCTTGGCTGCACAAAATCTTTGAAATCTTTTCTTCTCCCCTTTCTATGCTTTTCCTCTAGCATGAGACACAACTCAAAAAGTTATCTTCAGGTTCAGAAGTCAACAAACTATCTATCACTTTCAGGGCTCTGCAGAGGAAGACAAATAAACGCAGGAATGAAGGGACAATGGAATCCCTAAAATGCACCCCATTTCCTTTGACTAACCAACTGATAGACACAAACTGGCTCTTGCGGTTCACACTGAAGGATGACTGTAAAAGCTTCTGACAGCTAAATGAAATGGGGTGGGTTTTTTTACTAAAAGATACTCAATTTAGCACTGTTTCTTCACCGTAAGACAAGCTAGCTCTGCCAGCTTTGACTGAGCTGTAGACTGGCCCCTTCTGTCTTACCTAGGAAATGCACGTCTGTCTGCCTTGTGTTAGTCATGGACTTCTCCTTCCCATCTCTTCAAGACCCTCAAATTACAACTTATTGACTGAAGCAACATGACAACAAAACCTAGAATATAACCTGGAATCTTTCATGGCATTTAAAAGAGCTAATGGGTAAAACCCAGACCTGCCATATATCAATTTCTTGGTATCAAGGTGGGGATATATATTTTGTTTACTGGAACTGTTTATTCCAGGATCTGAACTGGGCTACTGACATTTTGCAAATGCTTCCTCTGAGATACACTATCAGTTTGAAAAACAGGCTTTTTGAGTGCTCTTATCAGTTTTGCTCACAGATAAGATGACAAGTAAGGCAAAGAAAAAACAGATTATCAGTTGAGAGGGAGATGCTGATCTTTGTGACAGTCATGAGAAGTCTGCAGTAACTCAGCTGGGCTCCATCAAATTATTTACCCTCTACAAATGCCAGCAAGTTCAGGCACTGTCCCAGGAGGGGGGAGGATGATGACTTTTGCGGCTTTGTAAGTCTGACTGTGTGCTGGTAGTTGTGAGCACAAGTAGTCAAGTCTCCTTCATGCTTGGTGGGCCTCTGAGAACCTTGCAGGGTTAGAGGACAAATTCTCCTAAATGTCTGCTCTATTGACTAAACTTTTGTGTCTCTGTCATCCCTTCAGAAGTGTTGTCTGCTTATATCAGTGTCTCAGTTATAGTTATTCATGTTTTATCACTGCACCATCCCTATTTAGGTTATCCCTGAGTAGCAGACTGTGGCAAGGACAATAGAGCTTTCCACTCTCCCCTCCAAGTGATTAATTGTCCTCAGTGCAACAGAATACTGCTCACTTCAAAATTAGTTTGAAGGAAACCTGTGTGAAGTTACCTGCAAATATACCCCTTGTGATATCTTCAGGTAGTGTAGGAAGCATAATTTCATCTCCATAAAATAAACATACAAAAGAGAAAAAAAAATAAAGTGCTCTTTCCTCTGCTATATTGAGATAATTTCTTGAGCAGCTGCAGGAGTCAGAGAACTAGAAGGAGGTTGCAACACCAGCACCTCCCTCTGCCTCTACCCACATCTGCCTCTTTATCTACAAACTCATCATCTGTTATCAGAAGGATAAAAGGCAGCAGCCTTAATCACTCAAGTGGTATGGGGGGTCACTTGCGCTAAGCAGGAGATGGAGCTCAGGAAAGCTCAAGCAAGAGGGAGGTGGATGAAGAATGGTGGTGCTGAGGTGAACTGAGTTGCTTATTGCTCCATAAGAAGTTTGTGTCAGGATGCAGAATGGGGTCTCATCACTTGAATCCCAACCCTCACCTTTAGCACTTAAAGATCTTTTCATTTTTGGCACTAGCAGATCCAAGCTTGACTTCTTTGCACATGTAGAGAAAGTGCTTTGCTGTTCATCTATCTTTCAGATGACTGTGAGCATGTTTCCTTAAAATAAAATAAATAAACAAAAATACTTTCTTCCAGATTTGCCCTGTTTGGTCAGCTGTAAATAACCATTCCCAAAATGTAAAAGTGCCACAAGGCTAAAGTGTTTGGGCATGCTAAACAAAAGTTGAAGCACGTGACTTTGGAAGGAAGAACCTGTCTTTCTGAAAGCATAATGACATACCTGGAGGGAGCACAGTAAGAGCTGATTCAGGGCAAGTACAATACAGCAGTCAGAGATTTATGAGGTTCTCAAAAATGTTCATATATCCAGCACTTGTGAAGCCCAGTCAGGCACAGAAATCACTCAATGGGCTACAATGAACATACATTCACCAAAGCAAGTACTGTAGTTACCATCTGTGCTTCTTTTTGGCACTTAATGGATGGAATATATCCTGGTCAGTAGAGCTGACTGCATCTCTTTATCTTTGCTCTATTTAATATCTGTGTTTAAGATGATGAAATAAAAAGAAAATTTGCAACGAGCCTTCAAGCAGCAAGGAGACAGACAGTTTGAAACACCCTGCAGTTTCAATGAAAGGTTTCATCACATATCTATCATTGCCAGCATGCTTATCTTATTAAACACTTTTTATTTGGCTTTTTTTTAAAGGCCTGACATTTCACACATTCCAGATATTTGACACTTGGGGACAGATTTGTTCGTAAATCAGCCTTTACTTTTGAGTAGGTTATCACTGGCTAAAGCTTGCCTCTCCTGGGGTGTTGGGCCCTAAAATTGCACTTCAGCCCATGGCAGACCATGGCAAGATCTCAGATAGGCAACAGCATGTCCCCCTTTGCTCTCTCCACAGTTCAGCAATATGGAGTTAACCTTTCAGAGAGACAGGAGCAAAGCTTTACTGTGGGCTTGCAAGAGGTTCAGTCTTGCTGCTGCAATAATGATTACCCAGCAAGCTTGGAAGGCAGAGGCTGTTATTATGTCTGACAGAAACACACGGTTTTTATTGGGACCAGGCACAGAGAGCAGATCAAGCTGGGACATGGTGAGGGAATACAATCTGGTTCTTAGTTCATTGCTATAGTCTACAGTGTGTGCACAAGTCTGACAGATAATTGCAACTTTGGGCAGGGTTGGTTTTTTTCCACACATTGAAGTACTGTTTTCTTTTCAAAGGTAGAGGCAGAAATATCTGCCCTTAACAAAAGTGTCCAAGCTTGCTACACACTGTTTTTGTCTGTCCTTGTCCAGAAAGACCACTACTTTACAGGGACACAGGTATTTGCAGATTGAAAAAGAAGTCCATGTTCCCATGCAGGGAAGGACTGTTTGTGTACTGATGTGAAAGAGGTGATACACACTATCAGCCTGGCAACATATCAATGGAACTAGCTTTAAAGCATTTGTATTTGGGGACATGACTTGTTTTTCTGGCCATGGCCTTGGATGTACAATCAAGAGTTGTTTAACAACACATAAATACCAATTCCTATGATCTTGTAGGTGCAGAATGACACCAGAATACCTCCCCAAGAACTGCATTTAGGCTTCACATTGGTAATATTTGTATTTGCTAATTTGCAAGAGCACGGCTTGGCAAACACAGCATGCTTCTAAGCATTTCTGTTGTGCATTTCACTGAGCTTTTAAAAAGCAGACATACCAATGAATTCCAGAGCAAGAGAGGGACTGTTCAGATAACCTCTCAGTCCTAATACATTTTGAGGTGAAATCACTCTAACCTTTAAGTGAGTCATCACCAGTGGAGTAGTCAGACTGATTTTACTGCCCTTTGCCACCAAGCTGCAGAGCTGGTAGACAAGCTTGAAGTAGAGAGCAATGACCCATAAATGCTGACTGTTTCTGGTCCATCTAGGCCTGGTTTCTTCTTTACTCTGCTCCTTGTCCTTCTCACCACCTGTTTTCATCTCCATTTCCTGCCTCCATCCCAACCCCAACTTCCTCCTCTCCATACCCAAGGGAACATTCCATCCCAAACACCAGTCACACTCTCCCTTCTCTCCACTCACCTGTATGACAACTGATTTGCCTTTACCTTACCTTTCTGCTCCACGGATGCATCCTTAGTCCTTTCTCTAATTGTGTAAATTACTTTCTTCCTTGATACAGACTCCATGGGGCTTTGAGAGGGGGAGACACTTCTGTTGCATCACACCTGTGAGCCAGCAGCACGGGAAGGGCTACTTGGGTTCTTCTATCAGAAGATTCATCTATGTATAATCCCATCAAACCTGCAGTATTTTTCAGACATTTCAGAGGTAAATGCACAGGCACAACAGTGTAAGCTGACTGCTAGTCTCGTTAAGACTTTCTCTGTCACAGGGAACAGAGGTTACAGGCTGGGTCAAACACTGGTGGAGATGCAAAGGTAGGAACCTGCAAGCTCTTGCCTTCATTATTTAAGTCTAATGTAAACAGTCCATGGCACCTGGAGGCTGGTGGGCTGACCCAGGAGTCAAGAGGAGGAATTTAGGTCAGTTTACAGCTCTTATTTTCTATTTGTTTTCAAGCCACTGCTTTCAACTTAAATAGACACTGTTTTGGGTCAAACAATCGCTTGTAAAAGATACAGCATGGCCAACCTTTGATTATGCCTGGAGAGCTGAATGTAAGCAAGTTGTTAAGCCTCTCCCCTCTAAGCATCACTTCTAGCAGACTGAGGGATCCCAGACTTGACAATTCAGATAATTAGAAGTGGCGAGGGGAGAGGAGCAAAAGAAAACATCACAGTTTATTGCAATCCCTCAACTGTCAATCTTCCTTAAATCTCACAAAGAGACAGCATAAGGGTGCAAACCCAGCTTTAAAAAAATCCTCTACAGAACCCATTAAATTATTATTTTTTTAAATTTCTTTTTACATGTGTGCAGGACACTCCCCATTCTAGGTCATCTCTGATGTTCTGAGCTAAACAAAAATGTGAAGGACATGGCAAAGGAAATGCTACAAGCCAGAGGAAATGACAGCATGCCTTTTGCAGATAGCACTCTTGTCTCAGTATCATCATTAATTTAACATTCTGGTAGAAGCTGCCTGGACTGTGTGTTAATGAGGTCTGTCCCTGTCAGATGACATGGAAAAACCACTACGGTCCAACCCCTAGAGGTCACCGATAATCCTGCAGCTCTTCTCAAAACAATGCAATGTTAAGCCCTGTGTCATGGGCAAATTAGCTTTATCTACCCAAAATTTTTAAAATCAAACAGCAGACATCATTTTAACAAGTTTGCCCCTCCCAGACCTTGATGGTCAGGGTCACTGTTAACAAGTGATCAATTAGCCTACTTAAAAGCACTGATAACATTTTTGTGTCAGGGTGATGGGAGGGCTGACTGCCAGGACCTAATCCCCTTCCTCACTGTAATAATTTCTGAAAACTAAACAGCTCACAGGCTGGATGACAACAGCATTGAAACCTCTTGCTGGGTTTCTTTTCAAGATGCCCTCAGTAAATTTAAAGGTAATTTTAAGACATGTAAGCCAGAGGACCAGATTTGACCCTGCTTGGTGCTTGCCAGCTTTGTGTGGGCAACAAGCCCCTCCAGTTCCCCCACCTGCAGATCACGTGCCCTCTCTGGACTCTGCTGCTGACCAGCCTCAGAGGGATCAGGGTTCAGAAAACATCAGCAAATCACCCTTTTCTGCAAAAGATTGAATGAATAATGAATGACTAATATTGCTCCAACAGAGGGGTTTATTTTGCAGTCTCCAGCCTTTGTGCGATGCGGACCGTTTATTCTCCCCATGGCCGACTTTCCCACCGTGTATGAAGTACCCCAGGGTGTATGCCCCCTTTTACCCTAAACCACCTCACCTTCCTTACCACCAGAGCAGCAGGTTCCTAATGTAGGAAGCTGCCTGCTCTGACAGCCTGTCTTCTTTGAATATTTGCTCCCCAAGTCCTCTGGCATGGTGGGACATGCCCTAAGCATGTACTCCACAGGTAGAGGACATGCTTAGGGTTGGGTGTACTTGGGCCCTGTGCCTAAAGGACAGGCATCTACCTCCCACCCAGAGCTGGGGCTGCAGCCAGTGGGCCTCTTCATGAGCCCTCAGGCCATATGTGTATTGTAACACCAGCTATCAGGTTGGGACCTTGGTTTTGTCTTGTATGGAAAAATAATGTATGGAAAAACAATGCATTCTATTCCTGTTCTTACAGTACAGCTCCAAGTGTCTTAATCACTCATCAACTTCTGGGACCTATTTGACCTTTATGAAAGAAAACAGTCTATTTTATTTAAGACTTTTTGTTCAAACATGCAGGTTACCATGGAAAAAGGCAAAGCACCAGCAGACCCATAGAGGACATCATCTGAGGTGATTCTTTACCTGTTTGAAGATCTCATGAGAAAAAAAAAATTAAACAAGCTGTCACAGATGGGGCTGTGGCATGGCTTTACCAGAAGCCCTCAGCACTGCAGTGTCCAAGGAGAGACCAAGTGGTGAGCAGTGGCTTGGAGAAGAGCACCTTGACACCTAATTTTAATTCTCGCTTGAAGAGGAAGAATCACTGTACCAGGCCTATGTCTGACAGTGCAAATGGCACCTCTCCTGATATGTTCCAACTCTTACAATGCTCAGCATGACACGGTGACTTCTCTCTTATCCAGCCTTCTTCTGATCCAGATATAGGAAACCTGGCCAGCCCATAGATGCTGCTGCCTCCTTTCTTGGCATCCCCACACTGGAAGCAACTAATACAGGCAGTGCTGGAACTTCACACATATGTTTCCTGCCTGCTGGCTTGTGTATGCCACCACCTATCCTTAAAAACAAACAAGACCCTAGACATTTTTCACAAACTGTTTTTAACTGAAATTCTTCATTGGAATCAACAAAACAGAATCCTGAGACAATTTTGCTTTCCACTTTAAGCCCCCTTATGCCCCCTGGAGAAGGACTGTATGAATCTCAGTATATAAAGTCTCACTCTTAGGATGTCAGCCTTAGAAACAGTATTTTCTAATAAAATACAGCTAACCAGGCCAGTTCATGCACAGACCCACCTGGAGGAGAGGCCTGAATCTGTGATATCCTTGCCAGTTAGAGTGACTGGTGCCTTAACACAACAACAAGTCATTTTTATGAGTGTTATTTTGCAGTACAGCTGCATCTGGTCTCCACATTTCCACTAATTCCTGCCATTTCTGAGTAATTTAAAATAACTCCTGTTACCTCACTTTCTCCCCTCCTGCCCGTTCCTTTTTTTAAATCACTGATGTCACCTCAGCTCTTTTTCAGTCACAGCAGAACCAGTTTCTCACTCCCACTTTTGTGTCTCAGTTTCCAGTCTTGTCACCTCATTCTTTCTCCATTCCTGAAAACCTGCACTAGCTTGGGCTAAGCAAGTTTCTTTTGCTGCCACTTCCTACCACCTTGAGTTTTTAAAAAAATGTACTCTTTCCAGGGTCCACCTCTCGTCTTTCTTGGTGTGCCTCTGGGGAGATGCTTTTGTCATTCTCAAGGCATGTTCATTTATTCTTTGTTTTTCGTACAAGAGCAAATTACAATTCATTCTAAAAAAGCTACCTATTGTAGCCTTCAAGAATGTCATTGTTCAACTGGATGCAAAATCAGCTTCTGAGGTTTCAGCAAGATTAATTAGGTAAGGTTTAGAAGCAGACCTAATAACCAGTAACTGCTGCTATTGCCCTTACCTTGAAAGAAAATAGATGCAACGTTACAGATGTGTTAAGAGACATGTCCACTCAGGCCCCATTTGTCACACAGCTTCAACCTCTGTTCTTTGTCAACCAAAACCACTTAGAGTGTGTTTATGATCCCACTGTATGTGAGAGCACCATCCAGCCACTAAAGAGCTGGTGCTGAAGACCACTTTCTTTCTGGCAAGGAGTGGGATTCACACTAACCAGCTTCTCATTTACCCATGCCAGAGAGAAGTCAGAAACCCTTCTTCCTTGTGAAGGTCCATAGCTGTCGATCTCCAGACTGGAGGCCACATTTTGCTATAGAGTTAAAAGAGCTTTAATACTATGAGGCCTCAGCAAGACAGCTTGGAAAGTGGACGTTAAGAGCCACAGGCTGGAATTAGGCCATCGTGCAAGCAGGACTTTCCCAGGGACAGCACTTATAATTGCCAAGCACAACACCAGATCTGCCTTGATGATCTCATTGCTGAATAATTCAGTGATTCCTTTCAGTTAACATCAAAAGGGATGAGCAATCTTCAAGGGGGGCACTGCCTTACCATAACCTTATAATAGAGTTGTCACAGGTGTGAGGACTAGGGGATCCTGTGAAGGACTAAGATGACAATACCTTTTCATGGGGGAACATTAGAAATTAATCTGCAGGTCCAAGGTCACCTATCCAGTTTTTGGAGACTTTTGTCAGAACTGCTCTCCACACAGCATCATAAAATGCTACAGAGAGTTAAGCTGCAATGTCCAGTCTTCCTGATAAATCACACAAGAAAACAAATGCTAGCTTCTCCTTTCTTAATTATTTTTCTCCATTTTGTTTAAATCTTAGGAATTACTTGATTGTTTCTTTTAGTTTCTTTTTTGGCAGCCCTGGACGGTCACATAAACAGCTGCAGAGAAATTGCAAAATAAACCCTCTCTCTTCTCTTATTTTCTGGTAAGTTATGTTGGGAAAATAAATACAAATGGCACAGATGTTCCATTTTTCTTTCTGCATAAAACAGTTTATGACATCTTGCAAATGCTGGAAAAATATTTCTTTTAAGAAAAAGCTTTCTCTTTCTCAAGCACACCACAACTACATTTCAGAGATGTTTTAAGGACAGTTATAAGCGAAGCCTGTTTTTGGATTACTTTTTCTTGTTTACTAATAACATCAGAGAAATAAACTGAATGTTTTAAAATTATTTTTACTGATTATATTTGGATTTGAAAAGCTATTAAAGTTTTCAGAGTTGCTGATCAGCTGCTACAAATTCAAACATCTCTGTAGGCTCCCAACTACCAGACTTAAGGAACAGAATTTAAAAATTAATTACTCATCAGCTACAGCAGAAGATGTTTAGCACAGAAAGTGAAAAAAAAAAAAAAAAANCCTCCAGACAGGATTCCACAACACCCCTGGGCAACCCATTCCATGTTGTGGTCTCCTTGCCTTTGGAGAGTTTTGTCTGGGGTACCTAATCCGAGTCATGCCTGTCACAATTAAAGCCCTCAGCAGCAAGGAGGAGCGGTGATTCCCACTCTCTTTCCATCGCTCACCCAATGCGTGCACGAAGGTGCTCCTGCACACAAACTGTGCCCCCAGACGGCAGGTCTCCTTGCAAAAGACTCCTTCCCAAGAGTACTTCCAATCTTCTGCATTCAGAAGCAGAGTTTTGTCATAGTAAAGGTAAACGTAACCTGTTCTCCTCATAAGGTTATAAATTCAACAACAAGAATCAGAAAGTAAATGGATGGTTAGGTTTTTTTTTCCAAGGCATTTCCTGTTTAATAGTAATTTCAGAGTGACCGTTCTCCGTTTTCACTCTCCTTTTCCCCACAGCTCTGGTTCAGCCAGTCAATAAACTCATTTTGCTTTTCAGACACCCAGCAAATTAGAATTTTTCCTTATCAACTCTCCAGAAAGACCTGTAAGGATAAACTTTGAATGATGCTGGTAATTACCATTCCCACGGACTCGCTTCATGCTGTGGTTATGTTGCAATCAGGCTTGTGGATTTCTATGTGAAAAAACATTTCTTGGAGGAAAAACTCTCTGCAGCTAAGTTACTGAGAAATGTTCTAGACTGTCCATTTGTTTTCTTTCCTGCAACAAGTTCATATAAAGTGAACAGATAGCCCCCTTTCTATTAAACCACAGGATTTTGATAGTGGGAACCTGAAGTAGCCTGCAGAGTTCACAGTACATAGAAAGCAGCCACAGAGTGAGTGAGTTCATGCCCATGCACTTCCAACTTGGCAATGAGCATTGCCTCATATTTTTGATCCAACTTGAATCAACTCTGATACTATCATGATACTCACAGGCTGTGAGAAACCTATTGAGGAAAATTCTTTTCTCACTTAGTAATTATAAATCAGAGTAATTGTCATCAGTAAAATAGGGCTGAATCTACAACTGTGGAAATTAAAATAGTGTTCAACTCACTATTACTACAGTAATATTTGAGGAAAAAAAAAAAAGGAGACAAATCCTTAAAGGTGATCATTAACTGAATAATAATGATTTTGAAAGTAATTGGACAGAGCACAACATAACCATAATTCTACTTTTCCTTATGAAAGTTGGAGAAAGCAAAAGTAGAAAGAAGAATCCTGTAAAAAAAAACCCAAAACCAAACATAACAAACCAACTTCTAGAACCAGCTTATTCTTTTATCCAAGCTCAGAATATAAAACGAACATATCAGATTCCTGATATCCTACACAGAAATTCCTTGTTTTTCAGTTAATTCTCTGGGGGGAAAAAAAATATATTAGAAGGTTCAAAAAAACAAAACAAAAAAAAAGAAGTTAACTGGATGAAGACTTCATGAAAGTCTTCATGAAAATTAAATGTTACCATCTGCAGTATAAATTGGGGTCACCCATTATCATGATTCACCAACAAACAAGGGAAGAAGAAAATGTAATCAAGCAATCGTAGTACAGACCATGAATCAAGACTCTTGTTCTTTGACTGTGCCAAAGGCTTCCTGTGTATTTCACCTCTCTACCCCCAGCTTCTTCCATCTGCAAAACAGAGGCAATGCCACATGCTGTGAGACTTACTTCAGACAAGTATGAACAAGTAAGACTCGCCAGTGCAGCAGTGTAAATGGCCATTTACTAATTATCAGGCCTATAATAAAATAGAAAAAAATCAACTACCACTAATACTTGTTCCATCTCAAAAATGTTCTCATTGAATCATGAGCTACATGTCCATAATTATTCTTGCTGTTTGAAAAATAAGCTCCTTTTTGGACCTCCATGTGTTATACTGCAATTCATAAGGATCCAAAGGTTTTTGATGCAGCCCAATAAATAAATACAACAGAAGCAAATGATTGTCTGCCGCCCAACTTCTGAGTTAGCCACAAGATGTTTCTGTTTCTAAGCCTGACAGTACTACAACTCACAAANGCCAGTCAATAAACTCATTTTGCTTTTCAGACACCCAGCAAATTAGAATTTTTCCTTATCAACTCTCCAGAAAGACCTGTAAGGATAAACTTTGAATGATGCTGGTAATTACCATTCCCACGGACTCGCTTCATGCTGTGGTTATGTTGCAATCAGGCTTGTGGATTTCTATGTGAAAAAACATTTCTTGGAGGAAAAACTCTCTGCAGCTAAGTTACTGAGAAATGTTCTAGACTGTCCATTTGTTTTCTTTCCTGCAACAAGTTCATATAAAGTGAACAGATAGCCCCCTTTCTATTAAACCACAGGATTTTGATAGTGGGAACCTGAAGTAGCCTGCAGAGTTCACAGTACATAGAAAGCAGCCACAGAGTGAGTGAGTTCATGCCCATGCACTTCCAACTTGGCAATGAGCATTGCCTCATATTTTTGATCCAACTTGAATCAACTCTGATACTATCATGATACTCACAGGCTGTGAGAAACCTATTGAGGAAAATTCTTTTCTCACTTAGTAATTATAAATCAGAGTAATTGTCATCAGTAAAATAGGGCTGAATCTACAACTGTGGAAATTAAAATAGTGTTCAACTCACTATTACTACAGTAATATTTGAGGAAAAAAAAAAAAGGAGACAAATCCTTAAAGGTGATCATTAACTGAATAATAATGATTTTGAAAGTAATTGGACAGAGCACAACATAACCATAATTCTACTTTTCCTTATGAAAGTTGGAGAAAGCAAAAGTAGAAAGAAGAATCCTGTAAAAAAAAACCCAAAACCAAACATAACAAACCAACTTCTAGAACCAGCTTATTCTTTTATCCAAGCTCAGAATATAAAACGAACATATCAGATTCCTGATATCCTACACAGAAATTCCTTGTTTTTCAGTTAATTCTCTGGGGGGAAAAAAAATATATTAGAAGGTTCAAAAAAACAAAACAAAAAAAAAGAAGTTAACTGGATGAAGACTTCATGAAAGTCTTCATGAAAATTAAATGTTACCATCTGCAGTATAAATTGGGGTCACCCATTATCATGATTCACCAACAAACAAGGGAAGAAGAAAATGTAATCAAGCAATCGTAGTACAGACCATGAATCAAGACTCTTGTTCTTTGACTGTGCCAAAGGCTTCCTGTGTATTTCACCTCTCTACCCCCAGCTTCTTCCATCTGCAAAACAGAGGCAATGCCACATGCTGTGAGACTTACTTCAGACAAGTATGAACAAGTAAGACTCGCCAGTGCAGCAGTGTAAATGGCCATTTACTAATTATCAGGCCTATAATAAAATAGAAAAAAATCAACTACCACTAATACTTGTTCCATCTCAAAAATGTTCTCATTGAATCATGAGCTACATGTCCATAATTATTCTTGCTGTTTGAAAAATAAGCTCCTTTTTGGACCTCCATGTGTTATACTGCAATTCATAAGGATCCAAAGGTTTTTGATGCAGCCCAATAAATAAATACAACAGAAGCAAATGATTGTCTGCCGCCCAACTTCTGAGTTAGCCACAAGATGTTTCTGTTTCTAAGCCTGACAGTACTACAACTCACAAACTCACTTATGAATTTTGCAGAGCCACTGCTGTTCAAAATATTTGAATCAGAAAACAAGAACAGATTAAATTAAATGAGTTTTGTTTTGTTCAAGCCCGGTGCTCAAACTGAAACCTTGATCAAAACAGATACAAACAAAAGATAAAGTTTTCATCAGCCTTGAGAAAAGAAACCACCAAAGCCATCAGAGCATTAAATAATTACAAACTCATGTGAAGAAAACTTTCAGATACACTAAGAACAATTTTTAATCCACTCATTTACTTTGGCATCAAAATTCTATTATAACTCAATTGAGATTCAGACCTAGCAACAGAGGAAGACTTAGGAATGTAAACTGCATCCCTAAAACCACAGATCAGTCATTGTCTACCAGGGAGGTGCCTCAGCTTCAACATCTCCACAGTTTCTGACCTCAGATTTTCCCAGGAGTCCATATATGCACTTGTGTGTCACATCCTTGACAGGGCTGAGTTTGTCTCCCTCTACTGCACACCTAAAAGTCCATTTTGGATCTTTTATTCATTGAAAGGATAGGATTGAGCAGTTTTGGAACTTAAAACTTAAGCAAGAGGTCTGAACTCCTTACAAAATGCAATAGCAAATTATTTTTTTAACAACAGTTTTCCATTCCACCTTACATGTAAAAGTCAATAAAAGCTGAAATGTTCCTGAATACAGCATTACTTCATCAACATGTTCTGTGAACATTATGATGATATATATTCCTGCCATACTTCTTTCCCAAATTACCTACACTATTCACCAAACTGTGCAAGAAGAGAAACAGGAGAGAAGGACAAAAGCAAGAGAAAGGACAAAGCTGCAAAACACCCCCATCCATGAACAAAAGGAAAAGCATATTCAATAAATTCCAACCCCTAATACGAATTTTCAGTGGGGCAGTGGTTTCACTCTTGATGCTGAAAGAATAGTGTATGTAGAAATAACTTCGTATTAAACAACACTTTTATTGAAAATTCCACTTATGTTTTCACTTTGCTAAGTGATATTACACAGGAAATGCCGGTAGCTGCATGGATCTTTGAAAGAGAGGGTAGATGAAATAGGTGTGGGGGCACATTTCGACAGATAAGACTTAAAATAATAAGTATTATAGCTTTTATGGAAAATATGATGCCTACTTATGTTGTACTGATACTTTTTTTCATTCTGGGGACATACAGCTTTGTCCTTTTCTCCCCTTTTCTCCCTTACTTGAGGGCACCAGGCTGGATCATACACTGCCCATTTCAAGCGAGCAGAATCTCCCTTAACTTTAAGGTGAATTGAACAACATTTACTGAATTATTTCTCATTTGTGTGATGTTTAGTTTAAAATATATTGGCTCCTATATCTCCACAGTCTTTGAGTAATTTGAAATTAAAAACCTGAAGTTATTTTTCATGAGCGAGAACAATAGCTTTTATATCTGTTGGCACATACAACTGACAGGGTACTGGCAACAGGCAATTTGCAGCATGACTTGCCAATGCCTGTATGCATATTTCTAAGAATAACTCAGTGTCCAAGAATTTGGCCTGTTATATCACAAGCCAAGACTAGCTGACAGCTGTTTTAAATTACAGTGGACTGAATGATATTAGCTTTATTGTAGTTGGACTGATGCTCTGCTTTCTCTTAATCGTCTTTATGTTCTGATTTGTCCTTTAGCCAACAGTTGCACTGCATTTATTTATAACACTCAAGGCTTAAGTCACAAATGACAGATTGGTTGGATTGTCTTGTACACATGGAACATGATCAAAGTAAAGGACTACACAGTTAGGGAAATTTAAGCTTCTTTGCAAGGGACAGCCTATAGATCCAAAGCTAGGATTTTCCTTGCATAGCAGAAAAGATTTACTCTCAAACAGGCCTATTCTAATTTTCCTAGAAGGAAGTAATTTCTTCCAAGACTTGCACGCTATTGTGAGCTACATAATCACATCCCACTTCAACTTTTTCTTGAGGAATAAGACAAAAGGTTAGCCATGAACCTGCAAAATACCGTGTACCTCAATTAATTACAGACTTCAGAACTTGTTTATTTTATGAAGCACTAATGTCTACTCAGGGCCAAATCTTGATCACATTTATAGACAATAGTTAATTTTCCAAAGCCTTTTCTGGGACCAGACTATGGCTATTAAACTTACTTGCATGTGAACTTTTAACAGTTCATTAGAAATTTCTTATTCCTTCAGGAGAAAGCAAATGGATGCAGATTTTGTTTTATTCCATTGTCAAAATAACAAATGAAATAATTTACAATGAACAGCAAAAAAACTGAACACAAGTTTCTAATTCAAGGTGCAGGAAGGATTCTCTCTGCTCAGCACTTGCAATGCCCAGGTGGGGTCCTGTGTTCAACTTTAGGTACTACACTTAAAGGAATATGCAGACAAATTTCAGAGTCCACAGAAAGCAACAAAAGTAATCAGTGCATATATGTCATGTAAACAAAAAAGACCTATGTGAAGGTGATGGTAGGATGGAATACTTTATGTTAACCGTCTTCAACAATGTGAAAGGTTACAGTATGATGGGACACATAAGCCCATTCTCCATTTCCAAGGATACTAAACCAACCTGAAGCATAAATTTTCAGCAAGAAAAAAATCAGATCAAGCTCTTGGAAAAGGCCCTCTCATGGAAGGGTAGTGAAGCAATGGAACCACCTGGCAGAAAAAGGTTTTTGAGAAGAGCTTAATCTTATCACAGGGGGAGAGATGAGCAAAGTGACCTCTCAAGAATGCTCTCAACTCTACATTCTAAGATGCTGGGAGCTGAAGGGTTTTCTGATACTCTTGTAGTTTCTTCAAACTCAATAGACTGGATAACAACCTTCACTATTTGTCATTAATATTACTTCTTTAACATATTTGGAGTCCATAAACTCTGTAGTTCTGTATGCTATTTAAAATATACTGTCCAAATGCTTTCTTGGTTATGATGAATCAATGCCACAGCAGTGGTAGGACTTCACTGACATGCAGAAAAAAAATGTATAAAAATAACTAAAACCAACAAAATACCACTCTTAGAGACTGATCTCAAAGTACTCCAATCATGGGAAGTTGTGCCAGACCCTTGTATGTCAATAGTTTGAAGTCTAAGTCCTTTATTTTGTTTTATTCTGTATTCAGCCTACAAAAAAAATATTAAGGGAAGAACAGGACAGAAGCCAACATATGAGGATCACAATGCCTGTCTCCTTATTTTGAGAGTATTGCACTCATGAAGCATGATAGTACAGCCAAGGCAGAGCTGTTTCTTTCACTTAGTACCATGGTCTACCTGCCTTATTATATACAGAGAACTCATATGACATTGTGCCCTATGAAGTATCTGCTTAATTGTACATTTTCAATTGTATTTTAGTGTAGTCCATTCTCAGCTAGTTCTGGAACTGCTGATACTTACTCCTAAAGAGCACAAATGTGAAAGAAAAAAAGAAACATTTTTAATAAAGGAAGCTCAGGTATCTGTAAGGACTTTCTGGATCCTCCTCCCCATCTCTGAACAAATAGACATGAGAGAAATAAACTTTCCATGCTCATACGATGGTTTCCTGCACATTGGTGGCTCTGTGGTCTCTTGCACTACAAACCTAATGCTGCAATGAACATGACATACTTTGTAAACAGCCAAGAAATAATCAGTAGAGACAGCTAATTTTGATAAAAAACAAAACAGCAATGAAGAATGAAAATAAACCAAGTACTCCTGTGCTACAGTGATAAGTGGTAGTCATAGCACCAGCGGTGCAGCTGTGGTCTCTTCAACAACACTCCCTCCACAGGTAAACCACAGGTGACACTCTTGCCACCAGTATTCCTTCTTTCACTCACACACACACACACACACACACACACACACCCACACACCTTTTGCTTTATTTTTTTTCTTTTTAAAAATGCTTCAGTATCCACATTATTCCCTTGGTCTAACTCCCATGCCCACACACTTAAGTCATTAATGTATTTTTTCCTATTTTTCCATTGCTTCATCATGTTTCCTCTAATTCAGTACATGGAGTTTGCAAAGGATTAATAGAAAAGAGAGTAAAGGTCCAAACATGTCATGAATCCAGAAGTGGATAATTTCTCTTTATCTTTCTAGCTAGCCCTCACTGAGTTGTCCATTAAAGTAACCACACTAAACCTTTCTTTCTTCCTAAGGTGGTATGCTTTTGCATAGGGATTTATTTTTAATGAACACTAACAGTCTATTATGGTTTACAGAGCATGTTCAGCCTGAAAGGGATAAATCTTCAACATGAGGTATAAAAATCTGCTAACCAATATATGGATTTTGAGGGTGTACCTCCAGCTTGCTGCTTTGAAAATTTGCCCCTTTGCCTGTCTTGAACCAACAGAGGAATTTCCAAATCTGATGTACCATTAGAAATAAAGTACTGGATCGTGCACTAATGATACTGTTTGAAATTTAAACATACTGGGCTTTCTATACATGAAAAAGAAAGTATTTCCAAGGAATGCTTGGAATGTGTTCAGCAAGGAAATATATTTAATTATATTGAAACAGAATCCTTACTTTATTATAGATGACTACACTTGCTGGTAGCAAAGGACAAAGAAAGATTTTAGGAAAGAATTGCAAAAATATGGTCTAATGGCTAAAAGGCTAAACAAGGTTAAGGAATAGAGGTGCTAAACTTACCATACTTAAGCCACATTAATCTTTTCATTAGTACATAAAAAAAAAAAATCACAACTTTCCATCTCAAGTCATTATGTTGATGGGACATCTTTGATCTGAAAAAACAGCAATGATCCCAATGGGAAGCCAGAAGTGGTTTTGATTATTATCTGTAAAGTCTAAAATTCCTTAGGTGAAATTCAGTATGAAATGCATCCATGCAATGATGAAGGTGAGTGAATATGTCAACATCTGTGCTTTATTAAAGCTGGACTATTTTTACTAAGCAATGAACCAGAGAGACCAAATACCCTGATAAACCAGAAACTCCAGGAAGGGTTCTTTGAAGGTATTTCTTGCTGTCATGTTACTGAGAAACACAACTTAATGTTATTTTCCTACATGTNACTAAGCAATGAACCAGAGAGACCAAATACCCTGATAAACCAGAAACTCCAGGAAGGGTTCTTTGAAGGTATTTCTTGCTGTCATGTTACTGAGAAACACAACTTAATGTTATTTTCCTACATGTTTCATATAATCAGTTAGACCTACTGCACATTGTGATTCAAAACTGTCATCTTCTGAAAATGTACAGGGAATGAAGTAGATTTACTCACCATGAGTATCAAATGGATCATGAAAATGTGTTTTTCAATGCTCTGAGTAATGATGTTTCTAATAAAATAGAGCTTAAGTGTTGCTAGGTCCAGAAATTAAAAATAAATAATCAGATATATACCCCATTAGGTTTAATTATGGGATATTTGACTTCCAGAGATGTGATTTTATGAAAAATACATCAATAAAATAGTATCTCTGAATTCTCTGATGACTGAACACTGTAA